>JANHZU010002993.1:61560-83631 GCA_032468055.1 Acrochordus granulatus
CCTGATTGTTCATTGGAAAGACACATCCCTTGGCCACTAATGCGAAGAGAGGACTCACTGGAGAAGACCATGATGCTGGGAGAGATTGAAGGCAAAAGGAGGACATGGAGAGGATGAGATGGTTGGATAGCACAGTCAGTGTGATGGGTGTGGGTGGACTCTGGGAGGCAGTGCAAGACCGGGAAGCCTGGCGTACCAGGGTCCATGGGATCATGAAGAATCAGACATGAGTGAATGACTGAACAACAACAAAAAGAAGTAGCTCACTGCAATAGTTCATTGTCCTTCAGTGAGTGAGCAAGCTCTTAAAAAGCAACCATGTTGTGTAAGCCTCCACTGCATGATCTCAGAAGTGAAAGAATTCTGCAGGGGAGAGGAGAATCACAGACGGAAGACAGTAGCAGGAACTGACTCATCTTTTGCTACAGGTAGGAATCGGTTCCTTCGGGATAAGGAGATGCTTGGAGCTCTCTTCCTCCAGTCAAGCTTAGCCATGGGACCCTCCCACTCCTCGTCTGAGCTAAGAGGGGCTGAGTTGGTTTGCAATGCCAGGAAATGGCTCACAACGGAAACAAAACAATCCTGCTAACAGAATCAGTGGTTCCTCTTGATTCACAAGTGAGTTTGACTTTCCAGGCATGGCAATGCCCATTAGTGTACACTCTGACCTTACTTTATTTAACCTGATTATCTGACTTAAAAGAAGGTAAAGGTTTCCCCTGCCATCGTGGCTGATTCTAGGGGGCAGCGCTCATCTCCGATTCACAGCCTGGGGAGTCAGCGTTTGTCTGAAGACGCTTCTGTGGTCATGTGGCCGGCATGACTATGCGTGAGGTGCACGCAATGCTGTTACTTTTCCCACTGAAGGTGGTACCTGTTTATCTCCTTGCATTTTTACATGCTTTCGAAATGTAGGGCGGCAGGAGCTGGGGCAAGTAACGGGAGCTCACCCTGTTGCACAGGAGTGCTTCGTCTCGAGCGTGGGCTGCCGACCTACCAGCTGGCAAGCCTCGTGTCTTCACTGCTCAGCCACCGTGCCCCATTTTACTTAAACTGTGACTTTAAAGGCATTGTAAAATCATGATTTAAGGATGGCTGTTCTCCCGGAAGATATAGCACATGCATGGGCTACAAGCAACTGTGTTTTTTAATTTTCCCAGTTGGAATGCTTTCTACAGAAAAACATAACTTTTGGACACAAAGAGTGAAAAGAGCAAAGAAGTGTGAATTATTTAGTGCTCAATGCAGACCGTCCATAGCAGCCAAACTCCTAAAGGTAGAAGGAGACCTTCCCAGCTTGGTGGTCCAGCTCCTGGGTGCATAAGTGGGCATATGGCCACACCACTGGAGGAGTCAAGATCATGCCATCCAAACTGGACAGACAGGTAGTATGTCAACTTAGGACCACAATTTTTGGGACCACAATTTTTGTTGATAAGAAAGGCGGTTAAGTGAGTCACGCCAATTTTACAATCTTTTTTTGCCACAGCTGAAAAGCAAATGCACTATGCAGTTCTTAGGTGAATCATGAGGTTGTTAAGTGAATCCACTCCCCCCACTGAGTTCACTTGTTGGAAACCGGCTGGGAAGATCACCAACGGCAATCCCAGGACCTTGGGATGCTTCACCCGTCGTAAATACACGCTGGTTGCCAAGTGCCTGACTTTTGATCAAGTGATCCCAAGGATGCTGCGATGGCCATAAATGTGAGGAACCAGCTGTAAGTCACTTTTTTCATCGAAGTTGTAACTTTGAACGGCCACTAAATGATTGGGTGTCAGTCGAGTTATAGTTGTTGAAACAGGGGTGGTTTGTTGTTTGTTTGCTTTTTTGCGAAATAGTCTTTTTTGGCAGCAACACAGAATTCGATTTCTCTGGGTTGTGGTTTCCAATTGCCCAGGGGAAGCGCAGCTCTGGGTTGCCCAGCCCAGCCGAGCTGCCAGCACCCCTCAAGGGCCCATTTTCCTCCTGGCCTCAGCTGCTGCATTCAGTGACTCAGACGCCGTCTGCTCTGGCCTGCCGTCACCACGCAAGACCCCAGAGGGGCTGCGAGCTCATCTTTACAAACAAACCAGTCGACGCAGGAGGGATTGAACTTGGGATCTTTTCCACACAAAATAGCTGAGCCGTGGAGCTCTTCCTGTTAATAAACTTAATATTTTCCAGAGACTGTGTAGCTGGACGCGTCCTCATTGTGTTTTCTAAAGAAAAGCCAGCTTCCTTTCATTTTCAGAGAGATTTATAAATTGTTGACATATAAATCTTCACGGCTTGAAGGCCGTAGGCCAACTCTGGCTCCATGGAAACCACAATGCCAAAACTGTGGTTAATCATTGACTGGGAAAAGAGGACGAACCGAAGCTCCAATGGGAATAGCCAGCCTCTCTCAAGGCTTTTGGGAAGCTGCAACCATGGCTTTCTTCTGTCTCAGAATTCACTTGGGTTCCTAGGAAAGTCTGAGATGGCTTTCTGTTCTGGGACTTGCTGGGACTTTGCAAGGAACCCAGTTGGAGAAGATGTCTTTAAAATAAAGCAACCATCCAGACATCAGCAGCAGCCTTCTTCCTTCATGGAGCAGCGTGTGATCTCCAACCTTAGCCAACAGCCCAGTCTTAACTTCCTTTAATTATCTCTATTGTTTGGAGGAACTTTATTGTAACTCTCCACAAGCCCTTTAACTTCTTCTTTCCAAAGGAAGTTCTTACTTAAAGCCACAACTTCCGCTTTCGTTACTGAACCAATTCAAGATGAGAAGCATAAGGAGAGGTTGTCCAACTTCACAACAATTGATTTGCCATAAGATCTGTTTCCCCCCGCGTGAACCTCCAGATGCTTTGTACCATAACTGCTTTCTTCAGTCATCGTCCTTCCTTATTCTGAGGCTGAATATCTTTCCTGAAGACCTTTTTGAGAACTGCTAGGAACTTCTTGGGATTCCGGCATTTACGTTTCTCAGGAGTCAACACCAATTCCTCAACTGGACGTAGGACCATACCCAAACCTCAAACCTGTTTTCTGCATCTCTTGCAACTGCCCCCAATTGTGATTGCTGAAAATGAGTAATACAGATCAAGATAGTCAGAAACTGTAACATAAGCCCTAAAATAGGTTTACTTTGTACTATCCTTGAGTTTGCAGAACTCGTTCTTTCTTCTCCTAATGAGTAGTGCAAGCCTTGAAGCAAAAGCAGAGCTTCTCTTGAGCTGCACTCTGCACAGCTTCAAGGACATGTCAGAAACTAATTGCAGAAGTAACTTGGGAATGTCCAAGTGGAGAGAGCAATTTATCTATAGGAGAGATGTGAAATCGAATGTCTAGGTCTCATACCCTGTGCTTAATTTTTACCAGGGTATTTTCTGGGCCTAAAGCAAGTAGGGCTAGTATTGCCAGTACCTCAGATCTTGATCTGTGGGATAGCTTGACTTAGAGTTATTTATTTATATCTCACATCTCATTGTTTCATTTTTGCATTTTGCATAATACTGCCTCCTCCAAAAAGCGAGTGCATGATGAGAATGTGGGTCCTTGGTGCTCACTGAGATTGGCTGTTTTTTTGCAAACATTTCATTAACCAACTGGATCACATCATCAATGCTAGGAGGGGGTGGGGTTTGCACTTCTAGCACTGATTATTTCATTGCAAGAAAACAACCCAGCTCAGAGAGCATCAAGGACCTACATTTCAACCCTAGGCTACAAATATTCTCTTCTATTGATGAGAATGTGCTCAAACACCATGGGTGAGCTGAAGATACTAGTTTTCTTGCAGCAAAAAAGCTAAGAAAGTCCAATCTCCAGCTATTTCAGCTGCAGCATCACTTTGCCCCCCACTATCTTCCTACTAATCTTATTTATTCATACTTTCATGAGCATTTATTTGAATGTTAAAAAAATCCAAGTCGTTTCTTTAACCCTCTGGAGGAGCGTTGCAAAATATACTGTCTATGCCCAACATATGAGATAAAAGAAATCAAATTCAATCAAGGAAAACTTGTCATCAAGCCCTTGCACTGGATCATTTCAGAAAGATGAAACCGGATTTGAAACCTAATATGCCAAAAATGAGTTGTGTTTTTCATTAAAATACACTGCCTTCAGCAAAGGATGAAAAGGAAAAGTCCTGGAAGAGACATATGGTCAAAAGAGAAGGAAAAAGAGGATGTTACATACTTAAGATCTTCAAAGGAGTCGATAAGATACTTTGGGGTTTGTTCATATGTTACTGAGATTTTTGCTGTTGACGTGCATGGAGCTTCCTGAAAATGTGTTCAGATGATTCAGTTCTTCACACACTTGTGTATAGCATCAGTGATGACTGACAAACCTAACATACCATTAGAAGATAATATTTGTAGCTCAGGGTTAAATTGTGGAATCCTAAGTGCTCTCTGAGCTTGACTGGTTTCTTGAAGATGTTTCATTACCAAACAATGAAATGTCTGCAAAAAAAAAAACAAGCTCAAAGAGCACCTAGGACTCCTCAAAGCCAATGACCATGATGATTTCATAGATTCACAGAATGGTGGGAAGGGATCTTAAGAGATTACTTAGTCCAACCCAGTGCAAGAATACACTGTTAGCATCCCTAACAGATCGAGTTTCTGTCTGAACATCTTCAGTTCTTTCATCTTCTACATTATTTGCTGATAAAACAGAATTAGAATTTGATTTTCATAATATCACTGTGATTATATGCATTTCAGTTATTACAAAATATTAATCACTGGCTCCATTTTTCATTTTGTTACTGCCACAATCAAACCATGGCTTCCTTGTAGATAGAACAGTCCCAGAAAACAAACTAAGAAGATTTTCTCCAGCTCCAAAATGCTGTTAGTCATCCCAATTTAGTTGTGTGTGTATCTGGGTATAGATGAGCAGAATTCCTAACAAACCAGTGGACAGTTGTTACGCACTTTGTTTTCTAAGAAGACCCAGAAGAGCTTAGAGAAATTCTTGGAAATTAAGAGACAGCTAAAAACTGATGCTTTGTTCTACAGCACTGCTTCTTCTTTTCAGAGAAAGAAAGGAGAAAATATCCAGAAAAAATAAACAAAAGATGCAGAGGGAAAGAAAGAGCTTTTCATATTTACACTCACGTTGTAAATATCAAGAGATACCAAAGTAAAAACAGTTGGATTGAATTCCCGTAGAGTCAGCAGACAACAATAATCACTTTTTCCTTGGTGGCTTTGGATTAGCCATGGGCATAAAAACATTTATGAAATATGGCACCGTTTTACTTTTACCATTGGTTCCTGAAAAACCAACCAAGATATGAGTTGAAATTGAAGGTAACTGTCAGCCTTCCCAGGTAGATTAGACAAAAATAGAAGAGATGAGCTACTTTTATTTTATTGTATGGCTACAATAACAGAATCTTGCAAGAAGTACTAATCTCCCACCATCTCTTTTTACAGCCTGAAAAATTAGAGAACATCATTTTAGTTTTTTTCTCTACCCATTAAACAGCTGTGGACTCCCTACTGTCTTATTTGACCATTCCCTAGGCCCAAGTTCATTCCCATAAACCATTATAGTAGCACTGTAGGCAACCACTGTCATGTTCTAGAAATGATGCTCTCTTTTGCTGGAACAGCTCACCCAACCAGGTAGTGAAATGATTTCTTATTTCTCCATATTGTGAAGAGAAGATGAACCTCAACTTTGCTACCACATTGCCATTGACTCAACTGATTAGTGCCGCTGAGTCATTGTTGACTCTTAGCAACCACATAGATAGATTTTCTTGATGACTATCTGTCCCTAATCTGGTCCTGCAGGTCTTTCAGTGGTATCATCATCACTGTAACTGAGTCTCTCCACCTTGCTGTTGTTTTTCTCTTCTCTTTTCTTCTACCTTTCCCAGCATTATCGGTTTCTTCAAAGAACCAGGTCTTCACGTGATATATTCAAAAGATGGCAATTTGAGCCTGCTCTTTGTGCTTCAACTGGGAACTCTGATTTGGTCTATGATCCATTTGTTTGTGTTTTTGGCTGTCCATGGGGTTCTTAATAAAGTGTCATGGCACTTTATTGACTTCTGTTGTAACACATGTTGTAACGCAGCAAAGAAAAAAAAGGACATCTGATGTCATTTAATCTGGACATTGTAAAAGCACAAGTAAGGGGATCTTCCTGAGATAATATAAAAGCATGAGAAAAATCCCTTGTGAGGGTGCAGTTATTGGGAAAGTGCTGGTCAGGCTGGAAGGCAGGGTGTCAAACAGAGACCTAGTTTGGAGTCATTGTGCAGCTGCAAGAAGCATAAACTTGACCACCCCCAAGATCCACAAAACCTAACTGGTTATTCCCAGGGGAAGGCAGAGTCTGGAGAGATTCCTGTAACATAGGTAGAAGTCAATAAAGTTGCTGACCTAACCTATTGACTGGTGGCTCTGACCATTTGTTCCTGACAGCAGGCTACCATGCTAAGAAACACCAACAATGAATCCAAATCAGGAAGATACAATGCTTAAGGCAAGCTAAAATTCACTAACCTACAACAAATTATGGCTTCAAATGACTTACAGAACTACAAGCCATGATTCACTGCCTAGTAGTGGAAACTGTTCAACTCTCAATAACTCTGGGCAGTTAAGAATAATCAAATAAATTATTATAAAATCAACAAATTATAAAAAATATGTGCCGCCCTACGGTTGCTCAGAAAAAAGCTAGAATACGTGTCAAATTAGTATGAATTCTGTTAAGTAGGCATTGTTAACCTTTTTTTTCCAGCATAAAAAAGAAGCTCAAAAGAAGGAATTAATTACAAACCCAAAGAAAGGAATTTATTTCTGGAAAGAAGCTACAGATAAGCCCATTCTTAAGAACATAAACTTCCAGTTAACTTCTACACTACCATAACTTGATTCCCTGTCCAGTACAGTTAAGATGCATTTGAGACCCACAGTACCCAAAGCAAATTCTTGGCTTCTCTAGTAACTAACATGAGACTCAAGAAGAAAATTTTCCACTGAATTTGGTTTGAAAAATTCAATGAGTCAGTCCCTCTGTCTGTTCTTTCTCTCTCATATATACACACACACAGATTTTGCAAGGAAGATTTAATCCTTTCAACCCCCTACCCCAAATATGATCAATCAGAGTTCACAAGGTATCTCCAGCAAGAACTTTGCTGGTTTAACAAGCCATTTGGGTGGCCCATGTATCGAAACATCTGTAGCAAACATTATGACCAGCCCAGGCAAATCCTAATGATTAAAGCCAGACTAGTTGCTAACAAAAGCATAAAGGAGCTGATTAGCTTTCATTATAGGTAGTCCTCAACTTACAACCACATTTCCATTGCTAAGCAAGGAGGTTGTTAAGTGGATTATGTCCAATTTTACGACCTTTTTGCCACAGTTGTTAAACAAATCACTGAAATTGTTAAGTGAATCATGGAAGCAAATCCAGCTTCCCACACCAACTTTCCTTGTTGGAAGCTAGCTGGGAATCATCACATTGCAACCACCATCCTTCTTACAGGAATTGTTGGAGATGCTGCAGCTGCTTTTGTTGTAGGGTTATTAGCTTCCTATTTTTCTTTTTAATTAAAATATTTCGAAAACATCAAGTGGATCAAGGATCTAAGGAAGTCTTCCTTAGAACATCAATATCCTGCAGAGGACTTCAACAGTACAGCATTGTGGAGATGGGTGTCTAGGTAATGACCAAGAAGCACTACGAAGTAGAAAAGATTCTGTTTAAAACAGGTGTGTCCAACCTTTTTGGACAACTTTTAAGATGTGCGTCCAACCTTTTTGCAACTTTTAAGACGTGTAGACTTCAACTCCCAGAATTCCTCAGTAACCTCATCATACTTTGGAGAAGAGGTAAGGCATTGCATACAGAGACAAGTCAATATATACAACGTATAGATAAACAGAATTATGGAAGCAGAAAAATTTCTACTTCTCAAAACATTTCTAGTTCAAGACAATGTGCAAACTGATTCTTTCTTTCTGTATGCAATACCCTATAGCACCATCCAGAGGGACAGTCAAACAAGTTGTGTCTAGGGTGAGAGGAGTTTGTAGATATCTTCTCTGCCCTTCTCATGACCCTCTCAATATACAGGTCCTCCATGGAGGGCAGGCTAGCTTCAATTATTCTACTATCTTGACTATACATTGGGAGTCTGTACCAGTATGGCATGGTTGCTGCACCAAACCAGACAGTGATAATGTGCAAAGGACAGACTCAGTGATTCCTCTGTAGAAATATATCAGCAGCTCTTGAGACAGGTTGAACTTCTATCTACTCTTTTACCTTCCTGTGGGTCTTTGCTTTTCAAACATTGCATTCCTATCCCTTCCACTTCCATACCTGCTGATCCTCTTCTTGACTGTGCTTAAACCTAAAGGTCTTCCAACCTATCCAAAATGTTCATCCCAGATGACAAACACCCCATTCCCAAGAGGTGTCCCTTCAAACATTTCTGTAGTAGCAGTTGAAATACAGGAAAACATTCCAAATCTTCAGGAGATGTACAGCTCAGTAGATTAGTTCCTCAAGCTTTATTAGAATACAGATAAAGACATAAATAACTTCTTTTGTCATCACATCTTTAATTACCTAGACATTCTTCAGATCACAGCAACCTCATAACACCAAACCACTGATATACAAATTGAATATGAAGTGGAAAGATATTAAAAGTGAACAGGTTCTTTCATATTTCAGACTAGAGGAGAAAAACATCTTGGAAGATCATCCAACTTTCCCACCACAAAAATAAAAAGATTTGTTAATCAACCTTGCCTTTGCCCCTACATAACTATCCTAGTCTAATCTCCATGTCAGCCCACTGGAAATTCCCATCAATTCTCTAAAGCAAACTCCATAATATTATATATTCCCCCACATATTTGACATTCTGCCAGAACTAGAAGAAATCTATTCTAGCTGAACAGTATTATTTTTCAATGAGGGCATCTATGTAATAAAGCCAGATCTGGAAACTTTTTCAAGTTCTGGGCATCGTTATTCAATTTGTAAAATGACCCAAGTTTAAAAATTAAAAATGGTCCAAATCCCAGCATGAGACTTCAGTGACCTTATCTTGAGACATTACAAAAGAATTCTTGGAATATTACAGTATGGATAAACTCTCAGATGTCTCTCTTTTTCCAAATTAGATCAAAGTTGGCATAGGAGTCAATTTACTAGCATGCTCATTGGTCACATGAGCTGAAAAAGTAGGCTTACTATCACCAATGCATTCTGGTGGTTCTCTTTTAAGTAAAAGACCCCTTCATTATTTTGGTATTAATTCTACTGACCTCCCTAACAATGTACAGTCATATTTCTAATCTTGGGATTCTCCTGGTATGCTGAAACCCCGATGTCCAGACTTCTCTAGGGTTGACAATATTGGTGGGGAATTCTGGGTACCATAGTGTAGACACACCTGAAGGACCCAGGTTGGACTTACCAATTTTGTGTTCATGTTGGAAGCTCCTACCAAGGTGCTTCCAAGTTGAAAGCAGTAGCCATTAGACATTTCCATTGCCCAGAGGATGCCCCATAGGGGGCTCCTTTCATGTCCTGTTATTTTCTCACCAAAGTGGTACCTATTTATCTACTTGCATTTTTACATGCTTCTGAACTGCTAGGTTGGCAGGAGCTAGGAAAACAGCAGGAGCTCACCCCATTATGGGGCAGCTCTTGGGTCTTGGACTTAAGTCTTGACCTTCTGGCCAAAAAGCTCAGTGTCCTAACCGCTTGGGCCACTATGTGCCCCCAACTTACCAATATATAACAATGAAGTTTCACAGTCTTATTTGGTCCCATGTTTCCTACTCAATGAAAGCACTGCAGTCTACTGTATTATTGATCAACCTGCACGTCCTTCAAGTGGCTGCAGTCCCCAACCATCAGAAGCAGTGCCAAGTACGCTGACACATCTGGAAGGCATCCAAATTGGAGACAGCTAATCCACTTTCTTGGACAGGCCTATGGTTTGAAACTTAAATTCACTGATCTCCTCCCCTTTCTATGCTCCAAATTTAGTGCATTGACAAGTATGTCTCCAATATTTCATATTTTCTCTTGTTTGTTCCTGCTTCCTTTTCCCCAATGTCTAACTTTACCTCAAAGTTCCTTGGGGTCTGTATCTGTAAGCAACAGACATCAATTCTCATTATCTTATAGATCTGTTGGTGTAAAAAGAAAGAAACCTTGCATCCTTGCCCTCCCGAAACCAAATTTGATCTGCTTATCTCCCAAACTGACTCTCCAAACTGACACTATTCTGTTTCCTCCAAGCAAATGCAAAACAGTAGCATTCTGCTCCATTACACCAAAACAGAAAATAATTGGACACTCTTCTCTGAAGAAAACTTAAAATTACTGTGCTCACACACTCATACAATAAATTATGTCCAGCCTCACCAATCTGCCTCCTGGAAACACGAAACCACTGACTCCCTTTCAACACAGGACCGCTGCTTGTTTGACTTTTGGTACAGCAATTCATTCCTCTCTCCTCAAAAGGAATAGGGGCACACTGAGGCTTTCAGAGTTTTTTTTTTACTTCCTTTTCCAGAATTTTATAGACTGCTACCGTGTCTTTGTATAGGGGCGTGGTGGCCAAGCAATTAAGATGCTGGGCTTGTTGGCCAGAAGGTTGGCAGCCTGAGTTCGAGACCCCGCTGCTGCAATAACAGGGTGAGCTCCCATTATTTGCCCCAGCTCCTGTCAACCTAGCAGGTCGAAAGCATGCAAAATGCAACTAGATAAATAGGGACTGCCTAACTTAGATGGGAAAAGTAACAGCATTCCATGCGACTTGGCGTACAGTCGTCCTGGCCACACGACCGTGGAAGCTTCTTTGGACAAATGCTGGTTCCCTCGGCAGTGAAACAGAGATGAGCACCACCCCCTAGAGTTGGACACAACTGAAAGGGGAAATCTTTATCTTATTTGTGTGTGTATGTGTAGTAAGAGTTTATAAAACTCTGGAAAAAAGTAGAAAAAAACACTGAAGGGGAATGTGTGTGTGTGTGTATAAAAACAACTCCAGATGGCTAACATATTTAACACAGCTTCCTCCTCCTATTTTCCCCACAACAATAATAATGTGAGGTGAGGTGAGGTGAGGTGAGGTGAGCTAAGAGAGAGTGACTGGTCCCAGGTCACCCAGCTGGCTTTCATGGCTAAAGCAGAACTAGAACTCACGGTCTCCTACTTTCTAGCATGGCGTCATAACTATGAGACCAAACTGGCACTCAGAAGTTTTTGGAAACTATCCCATCAAACCAACGATCTGGATTCTAAAATCTCACTGAAGACTCTGTAGATTCATTTCATGCAACCATTATTTTCTGTGATTATTAAAACTACCTACAGTTAGCCCTCAATATATGACTGGTCATTTCGCAACGTACTGGGAACAAGGGAGTTATGGCCTTTTGTAGTGTCCCACAGTTGTATGATCATGTTTTATGATAGTTTTTCTGAAAATTGGAAGTTACTTCTGGTTTTTGGAAAAACTGCACCATAGCAAACAATGAGTTGGTTAAACAACCAGTGTTTCTTTCATGACTGCCATGTTCACTTAACAGCCATCACAAAAACAGTTGTAAAATCAGGTCGGTCACTTGACTGGTCCAATTTATTTCCATCATGACATGCAACAGGCTTCGGTCATATGTCGAGGACTTAACCTGTATAAAATATGCCAAAAGAATTATCCCTTTAGTTCAGATGGGAGTTTGAAACAAGAGGCATTTGCAAGCTGAGCTGATCACTTCCGCAAGTAGGGAGTTGCACACCTTAAGCCTGGGCGCACAATGTTGCGCAATGCCATGGCTGCATTCCCTGAATTCACTCTTAAAAGCAGAAACTCACCTCCTCTTCTTTATGCTTTTTTCCCTTCCGAAAAGCCCAGACATAACCACATCGAACACAGTGACATTTAAAATCAGCCATTCTTCCCCGTTATTCTTTAGTCAACGATTTATAGTCTCATCTTGTGTTGTAAAAAGGAAGAATTCAGTTGCAACTTTTTGGAAAGGCTCTCAAGATGCATCTGAGGATTTTGGGAAAGCGCGCAGCGTCATCAAACTGCACACCTCCCATTAAATGGAATGTGTGGGGAATGCTGGGAAATTCTAAGAAATCTGACTCAGACAGTGGAGTCTTAATAGCTTCTAGTTCTTGCGGCGGAAACCACAATTTGGAGCCGTGCAACTTTTCCCAGGTTTCTGAATTGGTTTAAATCATTGGAACAAAGGAGCTACAGTTCCCAAACTTGTAAAAAAGAGAAGAATTTGAGAACATGATTTGGAAGTGAGGGTGGGCTTTACCGCTGTCTAGCTGTATACTGGGATATCTTTCTCAAAACTCTCCGGGTAAAGCGAATAGCGAGTGGTGCAGAGTTTTGCAATGCCAGGAATGCAAAAAACAAAAACATGCTGTGGCTTCAGAACTGCTTTTGGCTTAAGCTAAACTTTTCAGCTGTAATTTTATGCTTTGATTCCCTGCTGTCAACTTTGCCCATTCCTGCTGACCCTTCACAAAAACTCTCCCCAAAATCCAACTGCGATGTTCTGTAGTTAGGAAAATGCAATCAAAACTATGAAAGCTGGTCATGTTGAGGGGGGTAATTGTTGGCTTAGTACATAGATCATGGTTGCAGTTCATTGTGTTACAACAATTAATCAATAGAGAGTGAGAAAGGCTTGTGTTTTACCATAAATCATCTAGTAAGCTATTACAACTTGTTGGAAGTTGGGTGGCATATACATTTAATATATTATATGGTTCACTGCACAGTCAGCCAAATGTTTAGACTGCATTTGGCATTTTTAGCCACCTATCGAGCCCCTCCCAAGGACCTGGGACAGGCAGAAGTTGTTATTTCATGGTGTTAAAGGTGTCATTGCAGGATGTAAACTGCTCCAAGTAAAGCTGCCAGTTGCAATTGACTGATGGGGATTGTGTCAATGCCAACAGTGCTCAAGTGGTGCTCCAGATGTCTTGGGATTGGACCCGAGGTGCCTATTACTATCGGAATTACTGTTATCTCTTCATTCTTTTGCTGCAGTTGTTCTACTTCTATTTGCAGATCTTTGCATTTTGAAATTTTCTCCAGTTCTTTCTCTTTTATTCTGCTGCCTCCAGGTATTGCCACATCCTCTGTCCACACTATTTTGCCTTTCTTATTGTTAAGTCTAGAGTATTACGTGGCAGGTGCTTGTCTGATTGACTTCTAGAATCCCAAGCACTTTAGCTTCTTCATTTTCTTTTACCATATATTATGGTTGCACCAGATCTTGCTTGTGGAAATCACAGCTACCAATTCTTTTGCTGATGATGCCCTTCGTATGCATCAAGATCTTCCCAAGGATCGAGGATGTCATAATGTATTGGCATTGTATATGTGCAGACCCAAGCAGTGTGGCCTTTTCTAACTAGCAGATGGAGTCATTATTGTATGTTTGTCGCTTGGTCAGCCAGATGTTTAGACTGGTTCTGGCATTTTTGTCCAGCTATGGAGTCCTTCCCCAGGACCTGCTTTCTGACGCTGTTAAAGGTATCATTGCAGATGTCAGCTGTTCCAAGTAAGACTTCCTTTTACAATTGACTGATGGTGAATTTGTCAATGCCAGTGATGTTCAAGTGATGCTCCAGTTGTTTTGGGATTGCATCCAAGTCCCCTATTATTATCATCGGTGAGTTATTATTATCATTGTATCATTATTATTACTATTTCCCAGTCTACACTGTATCCACCCAAGCTGGTTGGCTGTGAAGTTATAAAGTTTCCCAAGCACAGAAACCGAACTGTTTCTGCAAAATAGTACAAACCAAGGTTTCCCAAAAGGATCTTGGGTTTGGACTTTATATTTATTCAGCTTTCAAAGGTTATCCTTTTGGAATTGTGCAGAATAAAACTTGTCCTCCTTCCAAAATTCATTTTTAAACCTCTATCAGCAAAGTGTTTGGTTCTAAAATCTAAATCAAAGGAACTTGAATATGCCCGACGTGCATGATTTTTAGCCAGTGTCAACAATGCTCACCTTTTCTAGCTTGACTCTACAGGGAACACAACTATAGGTGAACATGTTTTATGTATAAAATGTCTGCCTTTTAAATGTTCTAGGAAATTATATTGGCTTGCTGGGAAGGATTGAAGGGAAGAGGAAAAGGGGACAGCAGAGGATGAGGTGGATGGATAGCATAGTCCAGCGTGATGGGCGTGAGCTTGGGGGGACTCTGGGGGCAGTGCAGGACAGGGGGGCCTGGCGTAGTGCAGTCCATGGGGTCGCGAAGAGTCGGACACGACTGCGCGACTGAACAACAACAACAAAACACCATTTAACAATTAGTGGCCTGGTGCCTTTTGTGGTTGTAAGTCAAGGCATACCTGTATGGAAGATCTCTTGGGCTTGAAAGGAAACGGGAGCAGACAGGTATTCCAGAGCCAGTCTAATTTGGAAAAAGCCAGTTTGCATTCTGGGAGAAAGAGGTTCAAACAGCTTTCAGAGACGGTGTCTTAACGAATTCACAAATAAATTAGTGCTAGGATTTGGGCTGCTTCAGTCCCAAGGTTCTGCATCTATATTAAGTTTCAAAAAACCATAAAATACAAATGAACATAGAAGGGCAAAGGGGGAGGGGATAAAAGGGACAAGTTAAAAAGTGCCACCACCACCCATAAAACCAAAACATATGAAAAATTATCTCTGTTTTTTTTTCAGTTGGAAGACAATTATAAAATACAGCAACCTCTCTCGAATATCAATATCTTTAAATATTAATAACTCAATATTTGAAAAAAATAATAATCCATGTATTCTTGGTTTCGCTTTATTCTAGCATATAAAAACCTATTAACAATCAATGCGTCGTAGCCACCTCTTTAACAATCCACGATATTTCTCTTGTCACATCAAATCTAATCCTCCAAATGCCAAAGTCAAAACCTGATTTTTCTCCTTATCCTGTAGAAAAGTTAACAGTGGTCCGCAAGAAGTCGAGCCAAAGCGTTGTCTGGCATCAAAGCCGTCAATGCTCACCAATGTTAGTTCAGGTACATCACTGTACACTGCAGACCGTGAAGGAGGAAGTTGATGGGGGGGAAGAATATATTCTGCATGTGGGGGAATAGCTGGGGAGCGTGAAAAGGGGAAATGCTGCTCTGAAATATCTTGAAGTTCCACTAAATGGGTCATAAACATTGATGTCTGGCGATAGAGAGGAAAGTTCTGCTTCCCACGCAGACGCTGACGGGTCATTTGCGGAGACGTCGGGCATCTTTCTGAATGCTTTGATTATCTCACACGATCTGCATGTGGTCGATGAGGACGATCGCAGCGGGGTTTATCCCTCTTCCCAGGATGCCAAAATCCATAAAGGGATCTTCCCGCCGAACTCTGGCGAAACGCCCGTGAGGTCCTTTAGGGTGAACGCGACACATCTGGCTGCTGAGCAGGAATTAGGCTCTCGTCACCCCGAGTCTGAGCATTAACTCACCGCACGGACGGCTGGCTAAACCTGCAGACACTCAGAAGCCGAGATCTTTCATTCCGAACAGGGACGAATCATCATTGAGTCACTTGCAACGCACGATTTCGAATGAGCAGCACTTAGGGAGAAGCAAGGATTTGGGCAGCTCCGAGATCAGCTGCGCCGCCGCCGGATCCCGCCGCACCTTTGTTGCCCGATTTTTTCGGAGTCATCTGCAGTTCAGGGGGAAACATGTCCAATCCGGTTTCCCAGTAAAAAATACTGGAGGTCGGAGGCGGGACGGATGGGCGGCTATCCGTCGGTGAGGGCTCCTCGCTGCCGACCTCTCCCTATTCCCTGAAGGGGTGAAGTGCTGTCGGGATGAAGCTCCTGCCTTTTCCGCCTTCATTCATTTCCAAGCTGGGAATGAAACACACCAGACCTTCGGTGGAGGTCAAAGACACTACATTTATTCACCCAAAGTTGTCACGTTGTTTTAGATGGGTGGCCGTGCAGCCTTTTTAGAGTTTGTCAAAGGGAATAAATGCACTGGGGGAAGCGGGCGCGCGCGCGCATCCTATTTCGGGACTGAAATGTTTCTTTGGTGTATCAATGTGCGCTTCCTTTTCTCTGGCTTCCAAAAGGCACCGCTGACTCTCAGGTCTAACCGGTTTTCATTCCTGCAGGTGACACAGAATCTTTTTGTCAATTGCGGGTTGAAACTCCAGCGGCGGAACCGCTACGTCCAACTTGTGGCGTACAGTCCTCAGCTCGGCACCCCCAGGAATACGCAGACCCTCAACCTGCGTTGGAGTGCCCGAGAGGGGTACCTCTTGCTGCAGACGGACAAGCCCATTTATACCCCGGGGCAAAAGGGTGAGCCCGGTTCCTCCCTCCCTCCCCCCCCTTGCGCCGTCTTCGTCTCTTTCGTCCCATTTAAGAACGCCTTGCTTCACAACGGCGCAGCCTAAACTGATTCACGAAACAGCCACAGAGATATATCTTCATTTTTCACTTTTAAGAACTGCACCTGCGGCGCTCTGCGCTTGTGCCGCTTTTAGGACCGGGGAGTGCTTGGCGCTCTCCGAGCTCGGCTGTGCTCCTGCGGGCGCTTCGGTTCTTTTCTATCGATTATTATTACTCTCTAGACATATCACCGTACGATCCTTTTATTTTGTAAAACTAAGGTACGTGTGTGTGTGTGTGTTACACAGGAATAAGCAGGTCATGACCAAAGTTGTGCGGTTGTTACTTAATACGACATCACTAAATTTCTAGGTCAACTCAAGGCGGTGCGCATTTATTTATCTCCCTATGGAATCTATATGCCACCAAACTCAGTGCGACTCTTGGCGGCTTATAAAATAAACATAAAAACAGCAATATATACTTTAAAAATAAATTAAAACCATTTAAAATGAAATAAAAACAGCTGGACAGAGAGGGGAGGAGGGGAGGAGGTTGGTACTACCCCACCAGCCACCTCCACAATGGTGTACCCCCACTGCAGCCCCACGCCAGCTGGCAGGGCCAGGTCTTGAGGCCCCTCTGGAAGGCGGCAAGGGTGGGCACAGAGGTCACCCTTGGGGGCAGGATGGTCCACAGGGCGGGGCCGCAGCAGAAAAGGCTCTTTTTCTTGACCCCGCCAGCCGAAATTCCTTGGCTGACGGGATCCGAAGCAGGTCTCTTCCTGTGGGGCTGGTTGTCCCACCAGAACATGGAACGTACATACGTAACGCTCCCATCTTCTGTTTTCCCCACTACAATAATCCTATAAGGTGGGTTTGGGGTTTGCCTTAGCACCTCCCTCTTCTCCTCCTCTCACACTCCACCTTTCCTTCATTTATTCCAGTGAATTTCCGAGTCTTTCCTCTGAATCACAAGTTACGGCCAAGCACGAAACCTGTTGTTATCACCGTGAAGGTAAGCGAGTCGCTCACTTAAAATGCAGTGAAGCTGAGCATGATAAAAAACAAATTTTTTTAAATAATAATAATGCGCTAATTGGAGCATTAGACATAGGAAATGTGCTACTTTCAACGATAATGTTTCATAAAATTCACTCATCATCTACCTGTTCCGCTGTCTCCCTCAGAATCCACGAGGATTTCAGGTCAGAAAAGAGGAGCGGACGGCCATTAACTTCGTTGTAAAAGACCATCTGTTAATTCCTGATGTTGCTGAGTAAGTTCCACTGCTACTTCCAGTTTGCCCCGAAAGTTGGAAAACGCCAATGCAGGGTTGTTGCAGGTCGAAGCTGGGGTTTCCATGGCAGTCCTAACCGTGCAATTATTCCAGACGGATTTAACCAAGTCTACGGTTTAAATTAATTTGGCATTGGGCTTATTATGCCAGGAGACTGCTGGGGTCTGGATGGGGAGGAACAGACCCAGGCTTACTGTCGCAAGACACCTGGACTGGGGGACTTTCTACCCAAACGGAGCGTTGGTGCTACGTAAGGGGACAGAGAGGTCTTTGACTTACGACCGGTCGCTTAGTGACCATTTGAAGTCACGACAGACCCAGTAAAAGGTACTTCCAACTTGGATTCAGGATTCCGAGAGCTGCCTCCATTGCACAGTCACCTGACTGCGTTTCGGGTGCTCGGCAACCAGCCCGCTTTTAGGGCTGTTTGCAGCGTCATGCAACCACAGTGTGACAGTGATTTGTGCCTAAACCAGCATTTAGTTCAGGTTTCCAGAAAAAATGCCCATTGCAGACAATGGGTTCACTTAACAACTGCTGCAAAAATATATATATATATATACTGTATCGCAAAATTGGGTCAGCCACATGATGACTTACTTAATGACTGGCCTGACTTATGACTGTAATTCCAGGGTCAATTATGGTTGCAAGCCGAGGACTACCTGCACTGTCCGATGACGACTTTGCAGATCTGCTCCGGCTCGTTTGCTGCACAGCATGGGAACCTGGGAGCGTGGTTTTTCAGACTTTTTCTGTGCACCAGCTAAGGTTTCCTTCTGTTTTTGCTTCTCTCCTGTACAGGCCTGGCATTTGGACCATCACAGCCCACTTTATGCACACCCAGGGATTCAACGCGACCACAGAGTTTGAGGTGAAAAAGTACGGTACGTTCTGGGATAGCTGCATCTAAACATATACGGGGGGCGTGTGTCTTTCTCCTGGCTATGTTAAAGTGCTCCAAGAGTTCCTAGTCCCTGAGCTGGCAGAAAACTATGTCACCCTAAGATCTGTTGCTCCTCCAGGCAAGCTTCTGTCTTGCCCCAGATACAACTGCCATCCCAACAGAAAAGAATACCTGCGGCACGGGTTTGGACTGTGGAGTCCTCCCTGATGCTCTCTGAGCTCTGCTGATTGCTTGCAGACGTTTTGTTACCCAATTAGGTAGCATCATCAGTACAAGGGAGGGTGGGGTTTGCTCCCTATAGCTTCTCCTGCCTGTGTTGGTGGGGTGGGGTTTTCTTCTGGGCGGTTCCTTGATTAAGGTATGGTTTTCTGCTTTAAGCAGAAACAGAAGCAGGGCACCATTTTCTGAAAATAGACAGACAGACAGACAGGCATCTCTTTGAGAAAAATGAGATTGACAGAACATGTTCATGCCATGAACAACTGCAAGTGGAGAAAGACCCAGAAAGAGATCTATAGTGTAACCCCAGCTCAACAAGAGCAATTATTTGCTCATTCAAGCAACCTATGTGTGGATTTCTTCCTTACTTCTGGCCTTCGGGATCCTTCTCTTCTCTTCCCTCTCGTCTGTAGGCGCTCATGCTTGCTAGATCCATCCATCCATCCGTATGAATGGATGACTCAAGGCAGCCAACATGCTTAATACCCCCTTCCTCTTCCTAGTTTCTCCACCGCAACAACCCTGTGAAGTGGGTTGGGCTGAGAGAGAGTGATGAGCTCAAAATCACCCAGCCAACTTTTATGGCCAAGGCAGGATTAGAACTCGCAGCCTCCAGGTTTCGAGGCCAGCATCTTCACCACTGCACCAGACTGGCCGTCTTAGATCTCGGTGAGAATGCTGGCTTCCCACCTGGATTCCCCTCCATGCGAGTGCGCTTGCGGAGGAGTGACAAGGGAGCTGAAGTGCCCACGCATTTGGGCGTCACTTTTAGGACAGGGAGAGGAGGTTGGTGAGCCAGACAACGGGGCTGGCTGAGGCTACTTTCCCAAAGCGAGAAGAGCCATGAATTGAGCAGGGTCGGGAGTAAGTAAGCACAGCGCTTGCTTTAAATTTTAAAGAAAAATAAGCGGAACGTTTCTTATCAAGAACATCTGCAGATTTGCTCTCTGCCTATTTCGTACTTGGCTCCTTGCACTCAACAATTAACTCCGCGGCAGCTTTTTTTGGTTTTTCTTTCGAATCGCTTCAGGGTTGCGTTTAAGACTTCGGTCTGCTACTTCTGCATTCCTCCTCTTGAAGGTATGTTGAGAACAGTTTTGGAATCTCCGTCTCCTGACCGATAAAACCCACCTGTGGGCAGCTGAAGGTACCCCAGAAATGGCCAGTCTTTTCTCATTTCCAACACGTGTTCTAGCACTTGGCTCAAACATTGAGCAGAGCCGAAAGGTGGTTTCCTAAAATTTCCCCAGCCTTGGCCCTTCCAGAGATGTGAGGGATTCTCGGCAACGGCCATCCTAGCTGGCGACTTCTGAGAACTGCAGCCGACGCGTCTGTAAGGTGACCAGGCTCAGGAAGGCTGCTAATGTCCCCCCAAGCGATGGAAGTCCGTGACGGTCCTCTGTGTGTCGTTCACATAGTCGTCAACTTACGACGACAGTGAATTTCCATTTCCAAGCAAGGTGCCCGTCAAATGCATCGTACTTGATCTTACGACCTTTTTGCCACGGTCGTTCAGTGAATTGCCGCAGTTCTTAAGTGAATTGCACGGTCGTTCAGCGACTTTGCTCGTTGGAAGCCGGATGGGTCGGTTGCAAATCGCTGTCACGTGATCCCGGGACGCTGCAACCATCCTAGATACGTGCCACTTGCCAAGTACCCAGATTATCATCACACGACCATGGGGATGCTACGACAGTTTTAAGCGTGAGGCCTGGCCAGAAGTCACTTTTTTCAGTTCAGCTGTATCTTCAGACAGTCGTAAAACAAATAGTTGTAAGTCAAGGCACTCCTACGGGATCTCGAAGGTCTGAAAAGATGGAGTGGAAGGTCTTCAGCCTAAATTCGTTGTCTCTCCCTTTCTCTTCTCAGTGCTGCCTCATTTTGAAGTGACGATTATCCCAGAGCAGAAATACATCCTGGTCACCGGACAGCAAACCTCTGACCTGCGAGTTAACATTCAGGCTAAGTAAGCTCCTTCTTCGCAATCGAAGGGTTCATCGGCCGTGACTGCCCACACTGGCAAGCTTTCCGGGGTACCTGTAATCGAAGATAAGGCAGGGACCGCTGCCAGCACGAAACGAGAGCAGCTTTCTTTTGTGGGGGCTGAACTGCTCTTGTCACCATACGGTATGAGCCTAGGAAAAGCAGGTCAGAAGGAGCCCCAGTTCTCCAAAAACTCTGGATGACAACACTGCGGGTGCTGATCTGGGGCGCGGGAAGGGAAGGCTCACGTTTTTAGTGTCTCGCTCTTGAGCATCTTAAAAATAATGCCGCGAACGGAGGCTCTAACGCTGGGAAACACGGAAGGAAGGAGAAGAACAGAAGAGCAGGAGAGCCGGTTTGGTCTGAGGGTTAAAGTTGCAGACTAGAAACGGGGAGGTCGTAAGTCCTCGTCTCTCGCGAGCCGTGGAAGCCAACCAGTCACTCTCTCCCAACCCAGCCCACCTCGCAGGGGGGAAGATCGGAGAAGAAAAGTGTGTTAAATGTGTTCTCTGCCTTGAGTTGTTGATAAAATAACAAAGGCGGGAGACAAATAAAGTACATTAATAACCCAGGGTGGACAGACTCAGTTGCAGTGGCAACGGGGTCACCGCTGGAGGACCCTCGAACTGTGGGGTTGCTAAGAGTTAACATTCACTTCGTGGCACATAATCCACGAAACAAAAAGATGTCAAGCAGGCGATACCATGAGGACACGGCAGAAAGAAAGGAAGTTTTTTTTTCTTGTGAACAACCGCTTTTATCCCAAAGTTAGTCATTTGATTTTGTTTCTCTCTTGGCTTCCCCAACAGTTTTTTCTATGGGAAAGGTGTCACCGGCAGAGCGTATGTACGATTTGGTGTGATTGATGAGAACAAGGAAAAGGTCTATATCTCAGGACTGGAAAGACAAATCCCGGTAAGGGAACAGGGACATTTTTATTTTATTTTCATTTGTGGGGGAGGAGGAACCCAGCCACTGAGGTTGACCACTCTCGCCCTAGTGCCAGTCCCAAGCCCAGATAAATGGGGAGGGTTGGGTCAGGAAAGGCTTCTGGCGTAAAACCTATGCCGACTTAATATGCAAATAAACAGATTTCCATACTGGATCGGTCGAGGCCCGGGTTACCAATGACCACCAGCGGTATTGTTAACCAACAGCGTACCGCTGGAAAGTGTGCTACTGTTGGACAAAGGAGGAGAAGGAGAGGGGAGAGGCATTCCCAGAGAAAGCAGGAGAGGATAAAGGGTAGAAGTGTGGAGGTGAGAGTAGGAACCTTAAATGTTGGCACTATGACA
>JANHZU010002993.1:97924-109083 GCA_032468055.1 Acrochordus granulatus
AACTGTAGGACAACATCATCTAGGAAACTAAGACTAGGAAAAACTGTTTTAACTCACATGTAATAATTCTGAAGAATTGATGCCACTGAATTGTGATGCTGGAGAAGACTCTTGAGAGTCCCTTGGACCACAAGGAGATCAAACCAGTCAATCCTACAGGAAATCAACCCTGATTGCTCATTGGAAGGACAGATATTGAAGGTGAAGCTCAAATACTTTGGCCACCTAATGCGAAGAGAGGAGTCATTGGAAAAGACCCTGATGCTGGGAAAGACTAAAGGAGAAGGGGAGGGCAGAAGATGAGATGGTAGACAGCATAGTCAGTATGATAGGTGTGGGCTTGGGCACACTCCAGGAGGCAGTGAAGAACAGGGAGGACTGGCATGCTGCAGTCCATGGGGTTGTGAAGAGTCAGACACGACTGCGCGACTGAACAACAACTTAGAATGACTCTGCTCACCCACATCGAATATCAGCAGGGTCCAAGCCTGAACACAAGCAGCACAACCCATACTGCATGTTCTTACTATATTTATGTTTACTCCAAAATCTTTATATCTTACAAGGTTCTGTATAAAGCAGATATCAAAAGTTAGGAGCAGCATAGTAACAGTGGCCTGGCTAAAGACAATGGTGAACAGAACAAAAATAAAAATGAAATAGGGTTATTCCTTCTCCTGGGCACTAAGGACTGCCAGGAGAGGAACAGATGGCCTGAAATGGATCTGAAATCATTTTCAGCAGGCCTAAAGCTACATGCGTGATGTAGCTTAGCCTGGCTAGCCCAATCCAAGAGAATGACATAGAGGCAGCTCTCCAGTTTTTGCTGAGGCACACCATCATCATTGGGTCTTTCGGCTGGGGCTCACAGAAGACTAACAACTAAAACAGGTATGTCCAACCTTGGCTACTTTAAGATGTGTGGACATCAACTCCCAGGACTCCTCAGCCAGCACAGCAACATTGCCAAGGTTGGACGCACCCGACTTAAAAGCTTTGCAACCTTCTGCAAGATCAACAGTGTTCAGATGAAGGGTGGGCAATGGTAGGAAGGGAGGGGAGCACAGACAGATCTTATCCTAATTTCAGAAGCTTTCTGCAAACTGCTTCTCCAAACCAAAAGAAGTCCCACTCTGATCTTTCAGAGGTTCCAGGACTGCACGTAGCTCCTGCGATCTCAGATGTAAGTCGAAGAGCCTTCTAAGAGTGACAATCAGATTGCAATTTGCACGTGAGACAAGGAGAACAATGATTAAAACGTGGGGAATCACCATATCAATTGCCTTAGCTTAGTTCTGGGTAAACATCGCTTTTGGCTTTGAGCAAACTCGCTTCTTCTGTCCTCCTCTTCTTGAGGTGTGGTCCCCAGCTCAACGCAAGAAGCAGGGACTGCCCCCGAAGATGAAAAAGAACAGTTGCCCACCCCCTCCTGGAATCTCTTCTGGCCATTTTCTTGAGTTCAGTCAAGGGATGTTGGCATCACAGACGCTCGAGACTTTCCTTGGCAAGAAGATGCTTCAGGTGCTCCCGAGACAAGATGCAGAAAGCGGATCAGGAAATGCACAGAAAAGTCCCAGCATCCCCAAAGTGTGTTATCTTTTTCTCTTCCAAAAGGACAAGGAAAGGTACCAATTTTAAGACGCGCTGTACCAAACAAAAGCACTCTGACTTTTTTGTCTGTGTCATTGTGACTAGTAACCATAGAAACCACATCCTCTGTGGCTGCTATGGTAACGCTGCAGTAACCTTTTCTTTCATTTTCTTTACAAAAAACGAGAGAAGTACTACCGATAAATTATTTTTGGATTTTTTTCCCTGCAATGAAGAGGTGGAAGAGAGTGATAAGACAAATCCAGGCAACGCAACTCTAAAGCCGCTCCTTGGGCAGCTTTTGACACGCTCGAGATGCCTAGGGACTACAATTCCCAAAATCCGTGTGAACCAATAAAGGAGGGGGGGAAAGGCCTTCGGCAGACCTTTTTAGTCAATAAAACCTTGCCCTCTCGCCCACAAACACTTATTTCAAAAGAGAAGCTGCATTTGCTTCCTCACGTCCGTTTTTCCCCAATGGAAAAAGTTAAGAAGTTTGCAGAAAAGGACAAACATGTGGGATGATTCCTCTCCACCCCAACGCGAAAATGTTATAGTTTTTTCCCGCGTATTTATTTCTCTAAACGGGTCGTATCAGCCTCACTGTCACTGCAAAATTGTTCCACCCCTTCCCTCCTCTCCTTTTTTCTTTGTTCTGGGTTGCATTGTAGACACTGTTTTATTTGTCATTATGTGCCGTTTTATTATGTATTTTACGTTAATTTTTTGTTTATTTTTCTATGTTGTTGAAAATTAATAAAAAAATGAGTAAAAAGCGACTTATTACTGATCCTCACACTTATGACCATCGCAGCATCCCCACGGTCACACAATCAAAATGCACAAAGCGATCTGGAACTTTAGGAAACAACGTGGTGGGAAACACTTTGTTTTGTTACCTTTGTTAAGTTCCTCAGTGAGCCACCGCGTCTTGTTTGGATGGTATCCCAAAGTTGGCTTGTGGCCGCTGCTCTTGCGCCTCTCAGCTTCGACGCCTAATTGTTTTAAATGCCCTTTCGGTGGCGTACCCAGTTCAAATATTGGTCATTAGGCTTTGCTAATGATTCAGAAATTCCCAGCGCTTGTTGCTCTTGGCCTGTGCCCTGGTGCGCACCAACCCGGCCGGCAAAGGGTTTTGGGCCTCTTGCAGACAACCGCCTCGGCACTTAATTTTCCTTCCAAGCGAAGAGCAGGTAGGGTCTACCTGGACGGTCCGATTTTTGCATGTCTGTTTTTTTTCTTTCTGAACTTAATTTTAAAATTTTGAATTCAAAAAGAAGCAGGGGGACGCCGTCACGCTGCGAAGCAGATCGATCTTCAGCTTCCAGCGTCACTTTTCTGCTCAAAACACCCCCTGGACCCCGTCTCCCCCAAACACTCCCTGGTGTTTGCAGGAACTGAAAGCGGAAAGCAACCTTGGCCGCCTCGTGCTTTGTTTCAAAGGACCCTGAAATCTTCGAGGAGAGGGGAGACCGAGAGGAGAGGATGGGGGAGCCTGCCTCGCCATTCATTAAGCAGCCACCCACGTTGGACACTTCCAAACACATCGGTCGAAATATTGTTGCATCGACAGGTAGTCTTCGACTTACAGCCATTCATTTAATGGCCGACTGAAGTTACAACGGCACTGAAAAAGTGACATATGTATAAGATGTTGCTGAAATTGAATCTTGAAGGCGATTATGTCAAGGAGTGTCTGATTAAATGGGCCAAAGACGTTCTTTATCATATTACTCCAGAACAACGGGAGCATGTGCGGCCTACCGGAGTAAAAGTTACTTTGAACTATGGTCTAAAAGATAAATTTTATAAAATGATGTACAGAGGGCATTTATCACCTGGCCAATTATCCAAGATACACAGTGGATCATCTGATAAATGCTGGAAATGTGCCCAGTCTCCAGGTACGTTTTACCATATGTGGTGGACGTGTAAAGAAGTTAAAAAATACTGGTTGAACACAACCGAGGTTATAAAAAAATAAATAAATGTAATGTGCTAATGAAACCGGAAGCTTTTCCTTTAGGAGTAATGGATAAACCGTTTGAGAAACAACATGGAGAATTGTTTTTGGATATGGTATCTGCAGCAGGATTGGTATTTGCCAATATGCGGAAGGAAAAGAGGTGGACGGCTGGCCCACGAGACTCACTGATCCGGCAGAGCTGAAGTCGGAGGAGTTTTGGGATGTTTGGAAGCCGTTCCGGGACTTTCCGCTGAAGAAATTTGCCAAGGAAATTTTTGTGGACGGACTAGATGACTAAGAATTTAAACTCAAAACGATAGGAAATATTGTGTAAAATGTGATTGGAAATAATTTAGATATTGATATGTTCGCAATGTGTAACAGGAGTACAAAGTGAAGAACAGTGTACAGCATAACATATACTGTGTATAATCTGTAGTTTGATCGAAGAGACAACGACAACATTGTGGTTAAAAATGAATTGTAACGTAAGGATACAACATGCAGGTACGTTAGATGTCATCTAAGAGGGGAACGTGGGTGTTGTGGAAAGATATCCATGGAGATGTCTGTGAAGACTCTCCCTCGTCCAGGGTAATTGCATCGCAACCAAGTTGAAAAAACAGGCATCTGGACTGGATTTTTCAAGTCGAAGACGTTTCACCTTTAATCCAAAAGGCTTTCTCAATTATGAAATTGAACTGGTAAGAGAGCTGGTAATACTCTTCTAGGAAGGAGGAGTTTAAACCTGAAACTAAATTAGTCCATTTACATTGACTAATTTACATTGACTAATTTAGTTTCAGGTTTAAACTCCTCCTTCCTAGAAGAGTATATACCAGCTCTCTTACCAGTTCAATTTCAGAATTGAGAAAGCCTTTTGGATAAAAGGTGAAATGTCTTCGACTTGAGAAAAAAAATCCAGTCCAGATGCCTGTTTTTTAAACTTGGTTGCGATATCCATGGAGAGTTAGGTCGGGAATGTTACGTGAGAGACGGTTTGTTCTCCCCCCCACTTTTTTTTCCTTGTTCCACCCCTTCCCTCCTCTCCTTTTTTCTTTGTTTTGGGTTGCATTGTAGACACTGTTTTATTTGTCATTATGTGCTGTTTTATTATGTATTTTACGTTAATTTTTTGTTTATTTTTCTATGTTGTTGAAAATTAATAAAAAAATGATTAAAAAGCGACTTATTACTGATCCTCATACTTATGACCATCGCAGCATCCCCACGGTCACACAATCAAAATTTAAGCGCTTGGCAACTGGAATGCATCGGTTACAGTTGTGGCATTCTGGGGTTGTCTGCAACCTTCCAGCCAACTTCTGACAAGCAAAGCCAGACTTGCTTGATTCACTTAAACACTGTAGCGATTCACTTAGCAACTGTGGCCAAAAAAATCATAACATCAGTTGTGACTCACTTAACAACCCCATTGCTTAGCAATGGAAATTCTGGTCTCAATTGTGGCTTTTCAATTGTGGCTATCCAATCGCGAATCAAGGACTGTCTGTATTTCATAACACAAAACAAGAGCAGCTCTTTTTTTTCATTCCTTATCCTAACTAGTTCTTGCAAACTGCCAAAATTGGAAAGCATGGTGGAACAGCATTTCTCAATATTAGCGACTTTAAGACGAGCGGGCATCAACTCTCAGAATGCTGGCTGGGGAATTCTGGGCAATGAAGTCCAAAATCATAAAACTGCTGAGATTGAGGAATGGTGGTTTAAAATCATGGTTTCAACCGACTTCCTTAAGAAGTTACAAGAAGTCCAAGGGGGGGGGAGGATACTGATGTTATTCCATGCACGCCTTACGCATCACAGTCAACGCTGCATGATTATTCATAATGCAGTTTATCATCCCAGTGTCTGTGCTTTCTTTGCATGTACCGCGCATCACTTCTGTTTGACATCCGCACGAACTGATCCTCTCTGTACATCTGCAAACATTTAAAATGGCCTACCCAAGTTTTTAACGACGAGGCAGCAATCCACATAAAGGGAAAAGGGGAAAAGGGAATTCTGTTTCGCACAAGACGGACACCAAGCAAAGCAGACCAATAACACCTTCGAAGAGGAGCATTTTTTTGCAATTCAGCTTACGCTACAATTAGGACAAGTGTTTGTTTTAATTCCCCGCATGCTTCTCCGTTGCAACATGGCACCCCTGTGTCAATAACAACGGTAGATAAGATGACAGGATTGTGTTAGCTTTGGGTGTCAATTTACTCCTGCAGTCAGCAGCTCTGAAGCAAATTAAAAGACAAGGTGTTCCCGCTCGCTCGGTTAAATGGGATTTTCGTGAAAGCCCCATCACCCATTTTGCACTAATTCTGCAATATCCTCTCTGGAAATCCCCCCTCCCAGCCCCTCACCAAAAGAGTCATTTATTTTGATTAGTAGTAGCTATACTTCTGGAAGAGAAAAGCTCTAGTCTCACTCTGATGATATTAAGACTTAGCGTGTAGGTTACATACCCAGCTGCATTGAAGGATGAACCACAGAGATCAACACAACTTATTAGCTACAGGTAATTCTTGACTTATGACCACTACTGGAACTGGAACCTCCATTGCTACTGCAAGTGAGATGGTTGCTAAATATTCACACCCAAATTTACAACCTTTTTTTGCCATAGTTAAGTGAATCGCCGTGGTTGTTAAGTGAATCCTGCAATTGTTAAAGCAAATCCGGCATCCCCCATTGTCAGAAGGCAGCTGGGAAAGTCACTAATGGTGATCATGTGGCCCCAAGATACTACAACAGTTGTAAATACATGTCAGTTGCCTGAATTTTTATCACATGATTGTGGAGACTCTGTGACCATCATATAAGGACCAGTTGTAAGTCACATTTCCCAGCAGGGTCATAACTTTAGTCACTAATTGAATGTTGTAAGTTGAAGACGACCACAAAGCTTTTCTTTGTGCTCAAATCCAGGTGAGCAACACAATTTAGAGATTTATAGTGCTGCACTGCATTCAGCCTTTGGGCCATAGGTTGTCCTCAAGCCATTCCCCAAAGCAAACACCCCAAATTACTTTACACTGCCCATTTGCAACGATGCAGAGCAGCTAGTTAGAAACAGCTTTCTAACCTAACCCTGGTTAGGGTTCACTGCCTTACCTAAGCTCCTCTTCCATGCCTTTGTAAAGCTGATCTGCTGCTGAGCCTAAATCTATGCAACTGGGAGGCAATCTCGTCGCAATTTGCTCTTTGGACAGCTACGGTACCCAAAGACACCTAGACGAGGATTTGCAACATGAATAAAAATTAAAGTCTGCCATGTTGCCTGTAAATGAGGAAAATGGTTTGCAAATGGAAAAAATGAATACATTTATATCTGGCCAGCAATCTGGCTGAGAAGAAAAACAAAGGAAACTAGAGCAAAAAACAAATGATAGCAAAAAACGGATTTATCTAACTTAATCAGCATGACCACCACCTTCAAACTGACACTGATGGGGGACAAATGACAAAAATGCTTTGTGCAACATGACCATGTTGTCAAACCAAAGTTTCTGATGAAACTCTGGTACAGAATCTGAGCAAAAAAAGTCATAATATTTATGCTTATTTTTTTCCTGTCATGCTCAAGCACATGTATGTGAGAAGCCCAGTATCTTATAGTTTATACCCCTGTATCTGATAGTTTCATGGCCTTCGATTCTGCTCTTGTCCACCACTTAGAGTCAATTGACTGAAGAGGTCTATCAGCTCATCCATAACATGAAATACTTTTCCATCAAGGCTCAGTCCTGATCCACACTGTTTCTGAGAAAAAACTTCAGAAGATGAAGCCTCTATGCTTTCTGGCAATCTCACTCCCAAACTTCTAGCCAGACTTCTGAAAGCACAGTAGATTTGGTTCTTCTCACCCCACTTCGCCAAGAGCTCATGCAAGAACTCCAAATCTTGTCTAATCTCAACCACCACAATTTTAGTTTGGAGAAAGGTCAGCAGACAACCTTGTGTTGACACACCGTGCTGCTAACTCTTGCATTACACTGAACACTTCATCATTCAAATGTTCTTCTTTGAGAAAAAAGAAACCAAGTTAAAACATGCCCCACTAGCCACAAATTGATTTTCAACCACATCCAAACCCCAATAACTCCTAATGGCATCTGAAGACAGAGAACATCACTTAGCATTAGCTGAGGATCTTGCAGAATCTCACCTCCATTTCATTAAAAAAGACAACCAATATTTCTGACATAAACTTATATGTCAAAGAATCCATTCCACTGTTTCTTCATAGGGTGTTGGCCATGCATGAAGGTGAGGCTGAATTACTTGAGGAAGAGAAATAAATTGGACAGTACACATACAGACTTACACATACAGACATACATCTTAGCCTGGTTGGCAATACTTTACTTATTTATTTCTATCCTGCCTTTACTATTTTAAACAACTCAATGCAGCAAGTTATTTATCACACCTTCCTCCTCCTATTTTCCCCACAACAACCCTGTGAGGTGAGTTGGGCTGAGAGAGAGGGACTGGCCCAAGTCACCCAGCTGGCCTTCATGGCTAACACAGGACTAGAACTTACAACCTCCCAGTTGCTAGTCTGTTAACCACTAGACCAAACTGGCTGGCACCTTCTCCCACACTCAAGTGTTAAAATATCATCCAGGGTGTGTCTTTCTACCATGAGGTCAAGAACACTTAGATATTTTCTGACTCCCTGGTCTAGCCTAAGACCTGGAAGTTCCTGGTGAGCTTCCATCCATACACTAACCAGGACCAATCTTACTTAGCTTCCCAGCCTAGACAAGGTCATTCCGATGCAAGAACAATGGAAAAATTTAGGTCTACAGACATTAGTTCTTGTTTAATCCAACCCCAAACAAGATAATAACATGAGTCATTGTTTGATATGAGGAAAGAGAGGCAAACCGTGAGAATATACAAAGAGTACTGTTGTTTCAGAACCAAAATGTATGGTGGCTCATCAAATGCTGGCAGAAAACCTACACACTACATACATGTCCTCTACCTTTTTACTTCTATTTGCAAGCAACAAGATAGGTTCCTCAATAATTTCTAAGAGAACCCACAAAAAGGAATCTGTAGTTTACAGTTGGCTATCAAGAGATGTTTCCTCTTATGAGAAGGAGGTGTCTCTCCTCTCCCAGTCAGCACTTAAGACCACCACCCCAGACTGGTCTTGGGCTGACAGACGCACACAGATACAAACACAAAGACACACCTCTGTCTGTCTCAGAAAAATTACAGAGGCCTTGAAAAGAGACTGCATCTCTGAAACTTGTAGACAATTTCAATACAATGTTGGTAAGCAAACAAAAGAAGTAGAACATGTAAGTCTGCCTTAATGGCCAGGATCCATTCTCCATATTGCAGAGCACTGGAAAAAAGAAAAGACTCGCATAACTGTATTGTATCATTTTGATGATAGAAAAATGAGCAGCCAAGAAAGACCCCAAAACATACTCTCCCCACCCCTAACCATCCTGTTGGTACAATGGTTCTGGTAGCATCTGTGATATCTTACCCCAGCAGTGAAGTTGACGGTTAGTTCCTTGTTCTTGAGACACCCTCATGGTAAAACATTGAAGCATTTCAAGCACTCTCTGAAAAATCCCTCTCTGGCTTCATTTTATTTACTAGGACTCATATTCAAGCCAAAAGGACCCTGAGTGGATGAGGTTCCCCTCTTTCAGGAAAAAAGAAAACCAGAATAACCCCATAATAATTAATAATGACAAAATTACAGGACATTTTGGCATCTGAGAAACATTGAAAGTACAAGCCATAAAAACAGGGTTAAGCAATGTTCCACAGATATCAGGATATTGTAGATATCCTTGAAATGTGTCTTTTTTGGCTATGCAATCAGAAACTTTTTTTTTTTTGCAAATATTCCTGCCATGTCCTTATAAAGATTACTTCCAAGGGTATATTCATAGCCATGTCAGTGAAAAAATAGCTTGGGAGTCTGGAGTTGAGATTTCTCCTAATGATTCCTTGGCTCTGTCCTTTTGGATATTCCAGGAATAAACATGGAAGAGTTTGCTGCTGCCTTTTTCCAAGATAATTTCCAACATGTTTATCCTACATCCCTGAGGTTCAGGCTGCCCAGTGTTAATTAAAAGAAATTGGGAGGGACTTTTCTAACTCAAACTATAGGTAACCAGATCACTTTGTAAAATGCCAAAGCCAGCATGCATCAATGGTAAATAGGAAATGCCATTTTGAACTCAAGCCAATACAGGTATGAGGACTTTATTTTAACCCTAAAGACTAAAGATAGTCCCCAACTTACAACTGTTTGTTTAGTGACCAAAGTTACAACAGCACTGAAAAAAGTGACTACAACACATTGCAGCATCCTCATGGTGACATGATCAAAGTTTGGGAGCTGGGCAGCCGGCATATATTTACAATGGCTGCAACATCCTGAGGTCATGTAATCACCATCTGCAACCTTCTCAGCCATCTACCAGTGAGCAAAGTCAATGGGGAAAGCTGGAATTGTTTAACAATTCCTGATTCATTTAATGACTGTAGCGATTTACTTAACAACTACAGCAAAAATTTGTAAAATTGGGTACAACTCACTTAAGAACCATCTTGCTAAACAACAGAAATTCTGGTCCCAATTGTGGTTGTAAGTCAAGGACTGTCTGCATAGAGCTGGTACTCCAACCTGTCGCCTCGACTCTCTTTATCCCAATCACCCACCACTACAGCGCTGCCTCTATCCGAGGAGGAGTTTATTTGCCACAGCCAGCCTCTGGCAAGAGCAGATTCCCAAGACTTCAGAGAAGAAGACCGCACCTGTTGCCTAATACTTGCCTCTTGTTTCTCAACATCCACTGCTGGGAGAATAATCCCAGCAAGAAAGGCAGCACATCTGATTTATGAGATAGTCCCAAAGAGCTTTTGTGTTCTGACCCAAATTACACTGCAGCTGAGGGCCACTCATTTGAGAATGGGCTCTATTTCTCAACAACCACCTTGGATGACAGCGTAAAACTTAGTGGTCTTTTGTATCGAGCAGAGAAGTGAAGATGTGCTCTTTATTTTGTGAAATTTAGTGTCTCCTGAACTGTATAGCTCCATACTTGTTTTCTGGAATTTCTTCCTTATCCTGGGCTTTCTAGAATCTCGGCAGATGGAGAATTCTAAAAAGTCTCCAAGTATGCACACATTTTTATATTAATTGGGTCAAATCCATCATCGCCCAGTTATCAGCTTAAGGACATCATTTTTTAGATCTTTCGTCCCACTGACTAATGTGGCCAAGATTATGCACAAAACCTTACAGCAAAAAAACACAGAACGGGAATCGGGCCTAGGATTGCTTCACTACACCACTTCCAGCTGTTCCTACAAGGTATTTTCTTCTGAGATGTTGTTGTCACACGTCTCATGGGCAATGGTGCTGGAGCAGCAGACATGGGGCTAGACATGTCACCCAAGCTGATGGATAGTATGAACTGAACAATCAAAGGATGGCATCTTGATAAAAGAACATCTGCTCTGTGGGTTGAGCCTGACAGCTTCATTCCTCAGCATCTTCAATTAACAACATCAGGTACAAGCAAACAAATCCCGGGAAAGTCAGACT
>JANHZU010002993.1:124484-136573 GCA_032468055.1 Acrochordus granulatus
GACACTGAAGAATAGTGCCTATTTTTACTGTTTCAATCTCCAGCCTAGACTCCGGTCGTAAAGCTGAATAGAATTTTTGGATTTGATTCCAAAATCAGATTGCACTGGGACATGAACATAAGGCTTGTCGGCAACTCTTCAAAGCAGCCGTGTCTTTCCCTGCAGTCACAGTTCCTTACTGGTCTGATCCCAAGAAAAGATAGAGTGCTTCATCAGGAACTCTTGAAAGCAACCATGTCTTTTCCCGCAATCACAATTCCTGACTCTCCATAATTGCTGCCTGACCCCAAGAGAAGACAGGGCTGCTTTAAAGTGTTGTGCTATGTTTGGGTTTCTGCAGAATCCACAGCACCTTTTTAGAACCCAATCCAAAGCACTGAACAACACACTAATATGCAGCTGCATGTACTTAGAAAAAGTGGCTTCCCCTTTGTACGTTTTAAATTCAACTCAGGCACAGAACATCTGCAGAAATTCAGCGGGCACTCAACATTAGTATGGACGATACCTTTCTGTGCTGCCACAGGAACTCAAAATGTTGGCCCACTGCCTCGGGCTGTGTCTCATTTTCAGGAAACAATTCCTGGCTTGCTGAGACATGCAAAGAGTTTTCTTTCACAGCTGAGTATTCCAGCCAGCTGAAGTGACTGAGTGCCCAGCTGTTCCTGCTCGCTCTCAAAAGATTCATGAGCAGGATCCTGGCTCAGAAATCATGAAAAGCGGCTTGAATTCAGTGATGCAGGGAAAATCCTGTTTCCCCCCCACTCTCTTTCAATATTTTGTCCAGATGGAAACAGAATTCCACATAAACTTTAGCATCAGAAGAAAACCCAAAGACAGATTTCAGCACAGCATCCGTGTTCAAGTAACAGAAAATCACACCCACTTAAATTCTACCCTCAAAATTCTAAGTTTTGATCCACCACTTAACCAAGTAGGCAACTCACAAACCACACTGGTCAAGGGCAGAAGTGGATAACCAAAATGATCAGAGGGCTCAAATTCCTTTCCTATAAGAAAAGGCTAGAATATTATTGAGTTTAGCTCAAAAAAAGGGGGGGTGGATAAGTTTATGGAGGACAATTCTATTAAGGACTATTGGTCCTGCAGACCCAAGGTGACCTCCAGAAAGGATGCTTTCAAATACCTTTGCTGATTGGAGGAGGACATGTCACTGTCTGCTATTTGTGAACACCCCAGAGGCAACTGATTGGCCACAGTGAGAAACATAATACTGTGGTGCGCTTAGACTGGTCCAACACAGTGGTTCTTATGTTGAGAATCACAGACCACAAATACCCAGTGTAGATTTACACTGGTGCTCATAGATATTACTATGGTGGTGTACCAAGGGTGGGACAATGGGAATTGTCCCACCCTTGGTACTGCAACCTCCAGGATGCAGGCCAGTGAGGAAGTACATTATATGATGATCCGGAGCAATAAGGAGGCTTTTTGGAAGATCAATGACAGACATACCTTCATGCTTAAATGTTCTATCATCTCTGTTCCTAAGAAAACCTCCATCAGAGGGCTGAACTACAGGGGTGACTACAGATCCGAAGCCTTAGCATCTGTAGTTATGAAGACCTTTGAAAGGCTAGTGCTGACCCATCTGAAATCCATCACAGATCTGTTGTTAAATCCTCTGCAGTTTGCCTACTGGGTAAACAGGCCAGAAGAAGATGCCGTAAATATGTCACTACACTATATCCTGCAACGTGTTGACTGTTCAAAGACTATGCATCATCCCAGACATTCTTCACTACAAACTGACCCAGCTCACTGTACCTGCCCATATCTGTAAGTGGATTACCAGCTTTCTGACAGACAGGAAACAACAGGTGAGGTTAGGAGAAATTACATCCAGTACTCAGATAATTAGTACTGGACCTCCTCAAGGATGTGTGCTCTCTCCACTACTTTTTTCCCTCTATACCAATAAGTGTACCTCTGGAGATCCCTCTGTCAAAATTCTGAAGTTTGTAGATATCACAAAGTCATTGGACTCATTACAGATGGTGATGAGCCTATGTACAGATGGGAGGTTGAACAGCTGGCCCTGTGGTGCAGTCAAAACAACTTAGAGCTCAATATGCTCAAAACTGTGGAGATGACAGTGGATTTTAGGAAGAGTCCTCTTATTTCACCCCCTCTTACCATGCTCAGCAACACAGTATCAGCAGTACAGTCCTTCAAGTTTCTGGGCTTGATAATCTCCCAAGACTTGAAACGGATGGCTAACATTAGTATCATTATTAAAAAAAGCAGAAAAGAGGCAAAAAAGGTCATAAAATCTTAAGTCACTCATAGCGAGATGGGCTGGCTATACATTTGATAAATAAACTAAGATTGGATGTCAATTACAACTGCTTTGCTTAGCAATGGAAATTCTGTTCCCAATTGTAGTTGTAAGTCAAGGATTACTTGTATTTGATATTTTTAGCCAAGTGTGTTCTACATTTAAACTTCTGTTGTAATGTTTTGTGATCCATGCTTGTTAATTTAGACACTGTTGGGTGCAGCGTGTTAAAGATATTAAGATTTCTACTAAGGCTATTAATCTGAAAAATGAGTATTTTGAAGATGCTTCTTGGAATAATGGAGAAAGTGGATTGGCGTTCCAAGCAAGAAGATCATTTTTGTACACCCCACTCTTCTGTTGCTACCGCCATACAGGTGAGTCAACTCCAAACTTTGAAAGGTTGCCAAATGAATATTTGTAAGTCAAAATTACCTGTAACCTGATTTGGACAGGCATAGTAGGGACACCAAAATCGTGTACCCAACTACCACCAAGCCTGAAATGAGTATTCTTCCCACATTTACCCCATCTTAACTTACTGTCCTTTACTGAAAGTTTTGCTGTACTCTCTTGCATGTCTTTCTAAAAACTTAGAAATTACCAAGTATTTTAATATGTGATGATTGCAAACTGGTTGAACAATAAGGGGAGGTGTTATCACAGAACCAAGGAACCCTAATTCTGAAGAAACCAATCCAAGTTTTATAATTTCATTAGCAATCATATCATGATGACGTACCACAGAGGGAACATTTGTTAGGACCCTAAGAGAACTCTTTCAACGCTAAGCCTGACTTCTACTTATTTAAAATCTTATCATTTTTCTCCTCCAAAGTGACTTCCAACTTGTGGACAAAGACCCACTGGTTTAAATCCATGTCAGGTCCAACAACCAAAAATGTATGCATTATAAAGACCTCTAACTTACAACATGCATTCTCTATTTATCTTATGTGAATAAGTTCTAATCCAATAATCTATGCCACAGCCAAGTTGAGTTTGGACAATAATTGCACCCTTCATCTCCCTTCAATCTGCCAAGTTTGAATTATAAGCATCCCTCTGTATCTTTGGAGCTGCATCTCCTTCCAGCCAAACAGGAGTTTGAGCCACTGCATCGCATGAGTACCCAGAAAAATCTTATCAACAACACTGTCTATTTTTCCATCAGTATCAAATCTTTCCTTCCTCTTTTCTAATCAGGAACAAAAAAGAAAATGCAACCGTTAAGAGGGAGCTGTTTGTTTTCAGCATCTCAACAATTATGCCCCAGCTGGCTTGGTAGTCTTGGTGAATACCACACTTGTAATTTATTTTGTAAAACGTTTTTTAACCCCTAAAATCACGGCAAACAGAAGAACAATGACATTTAAGGCTTACTTTTTGTGTTATCTACCTTTTATCCATTACGGCAAACTATAATTAGGCTCAAGGCAAAAGAGTAATTGTAAATGCTGAGATTTCCAACCTTAGAAATCTTCAATCAAGCTAACAGTAGCTTTGGAAATTAGTTTTAAGAAAATAAATTTATTTTATCTGTAACACTGATATCTTTGCTTTTCCTCTAGCAGGTAAAGTTGGCTTAATTTACTTTATCCATAAACAATAACCCTGTGAGGTAGAGAGAGGGGTGTGTAACCCGAAGCTCTGCCTGTGTGGGAAAAGTTCATATAAAACAAGCTTCATTATTTGTTCCACTGTTTTAATTTTTTTCCCCAAGGGATTCATTGCCAGCCTTTAAGCTACTTGAAAGAAGCTGGTTGGTCTAATATACAAAAAATCGATTTTATTTTAACTTCTTCTAAGAAATGACCTTTTAAAGTTTTCTCCACAGTCTGGCAACAAGGCTAGATTTAAAGCTGTTCTATCTGGTCTTGTGAAATCTCTGCGGCACCCTATGTTCAAACAATAAAAGCTGAATTAAAAAAAAAAACTCAGATGCCTGTTCTGTTATAATAAAACCCTTCCTTCCCATCTCCAGTTTTGTCTTCTCAGTTACAAAAGAGAAACTAAGAAATGATGAAATAGTGTTCATTTTTAACTTCCTTGGGGGAGGTTAATAGATAACTTTGGGACTGTACTATTATGTCCTGTCCTAAAGTCATTACACATACAGGGTCAACAAGATCTGCGCAAACAAAAGTATGGCCTTGTCTCCTTTTTTTTTTTTTTTGCAAAAGACAGCATCTGTAGGAAATTGAGACCAGCAAACCTTCCAAATTTGGATTGGTTTTTTAAAGGAGTATCACAGCAAGGGGCTGATCTTGGACCTAATTACTTGGATGAGACACCAACAGGAAATCCCAGAGCTCTAGGAAGAAGTCAGAAAACATCCCAGGAGTGGCCATTTATACTGCATTCCTTTCTCACCCCAACTGAGTTCTTCAGCAGTGCAAATCACTTTGGTGCTCAAGAAAACAGTGTGCATGCGCACGGCAATGAGGTCGCCAGGACTTGAGCCCTGCTGAAGATAATGATGGAGATACTGGGAGGGAAGTTGTATTGAACCTTATGCATGCTACATTGAGCAAAATTGTGAAAAAGAGGCAACAAGTTATTGATTATACTTTTATATCTGCCAATAATTGCAGTTCTCCAAACTGAAGAAAAATCATATAGGGAGGGGAGGGAGAAAAAAGAAATCAAACAAGTTCAATAAATATGTTACAATGTTTTTAAATTAGAAAAAATATAAAAACAGGGCAATTAATTGAGAATTCCAGAAAAGGTGTCACCAATGAAATGTAGTCAATAAAATGCTATTATCTAGAACAGTTTCTAAAATGATACAGTGGGAAAACAATCTTCAAGAACCACTTTTCCATCATATTATCAGATAACAATAACACTGGTCTTCTCTACTAATGATGGGGAGTTAGCATTAAAATATGCAATGTGCCCACAAACCCGTATCGTATTTAGTACAGGGACTTTTAAGGGCAAAGGTAATGAAAATCAAATGGGGTGCTTGAGAATTCTCTAATATCAAAACTCTTAGCAGGAATGGATGGTGTAAGAGTTTAGTTTTGTTGGATCAGAAAAAGTCTGCCGAGCTCAGATATTTTCTCCATCAGCAGCAAAGATGCTCATTAATAAAGCAAGAATAACATTAAAAAGAGAAGAATCTAAAAAGGAACAAAGAAAAGATCAAAATCAAGGCATAAACTCTATCAGTGATGTTCCTATCTTACAGGAACCAAATCTGATTTTTTTCAAAAATATGTCACTCATTTACAGTAATTATTATGCTGCATATTATTTTCTAATTTTTTAATACTGGTATAGTTTTGGTTGTACCTCATCATATCTTTTGGTTGCTACAGTTCATTAATAAATCATTTAAATGCCAACCAAAAATTACAGTGTGAATTCTTCCTAACCCCATACCACAATTCCAACTAAACAGAAGAGAAAACATCACTGCATCAAATGTCTCAGCTAAGATTTGTCTCATTTCAGTTTTGTATTTCACATTTATTCATCAGGACATGTCAATCTAGTAAATGAGCAAGCAAAACAGCATAGAGTTTCTTTGCAAATTTTTCTGCAAAAAAAGTTATTTGCATTGAAAAGAGGAACTGTTCAAGTCTGACTTGGCTTTGTATCAACCTAAAAGCACACTGCAGCCTTCTAGGTTCTTTATTTCTACCATGAGGGCTAGAAAATTTTCTGCCAGCTGCTGCTTTAAATCGAAGACAGGATTTTTTTTTAAAAAAATGCAATTTGCAGAATGAAAAAATTCTGCAAAACAATGCCTTCGATGCAGAAAAAAACATTTTCAAATTAAATATTCAATCTAAGTTCCTGCAGAAATCCAACCGTCAAGAAAATACTGGAGAGCAATGTATTAACATCAAATCTAAAAAGATTTTATTTAATGATGATGTAGTTTAGCTTTCATTAGACTGGCATATTCAGGTGTTCTTATTAGAGACTACACCTAATAAAGTTCAAAAACAAATATTTAGATTCCACTGGTGTTTGTTTTATAAAATTACCAAGCCCAAGGGGGGAAAGTAGATTACGTCCCTGAGCAAGCACTTAGCTGAAGCTGAAAGTTTGTAAATATTAAAATTATTCTTTGGGGAAACTGAGTAACAAAGCTCATATACATACGGTGTTGGGGATAAAATTAAGACGACTCTTAAGCATAACATCCTGCACAATGGAAAACTACAGGACATGGATACCGAAAAAATGCACCTCATTTAAAAGACAATGAGAAAAAACCCTGCATGACAACAGAGCAGATTTGAAAAGCGTACACCATGACATTTATGTGCTACCCAGTAACTGCACATGATACTGTTATCTCTTGGAGTCTTTAACCCACTAAAATCGCGAGCAGAACCAGCTTGGATTTTAACTAAAACGAGCGGCATCCAATAAATAACTGCCTGTAATCGGATATTGGCCACTTTTTTGCTAAGCCATCATGTGATCTGCTTGGCTTTGGCTGAAGAGTGCTGTGTGAACTCAGCCCTTCTGTTTAGTGATCCCTGATCTTCAGTTTAGTGCTGCGGCTTACTCATGAATCTTGGTTTGATGTGATGGGTGAATCCAGGCATAAGATTTCTCTAGCAGCCCCGGTGAAAACGTTGGTCTTCTTTTGCTGAGTCTGTTTTGAATTGGCGATTTAAAAAAAAGCTACAAGAAAACCCACCTTACTGAAAACTAAACTGCAGCGCATCGATGCCGCGACAGACCAGCAGAAGCACAGGATGAAGAAAGAAGCTGAAAAACTAAACCGCCCAGCTGATAACCCCGAAACAGACGTCTTTGGGCAACGGTTGGGTCAGGGCGAGGCTCGGCGCTTCCCAACCTTGGCAGCTTCAAGATGGGTGGACTTCGGCTCCCAGGATTCCCCGGCCAGCGAGCAGAGCAGAGCAGAGCACGCGTGAGGACGGTCTTTACGTTCCAGGATTCTGGAAGGAGCTCCTCAGGCCTCCTCCTCAGCCAGAAGCAGAGAGGGCTCCAGCAAGCCAGTGCTTCTCCACCTCGGTGATTGGAAGACATGGGGATTTCAACTCCCAGAATTCCCCAATCGGCGTAGCACATCTTCACACGACCAAGATTGAGAAGCACTTCTCGAAGAGTTGCTTCCTGGATGGATCTCAGCGCAACGGCTGAAGAGCCACACGTGACAACTTGGATCCAAAAAGTAGAAAAGAATAACTCCCCTGGCCTGTCTCCTGGAAAGGATACAAGTGTTTCTAAAAGAGGAAAATAGCGAACCATCACTAGGTCACATATGCAACAGAGAACAAAGGCAGTTTGGCCTCTGATGTATCAAGCATAAACACAATCGATACAGTTCAGCCGCCCTTCTACTTTCATTTCTCCAGGACCTCTTCTGGAAAGCGGCACAAAAAAAGCCTTCATCTTTTTTCAAGCACACCTCAGAACAGAGGCATCTTTTTTAATGGAGGCTTTAAAGCAAAATAGGTCTGTGTGTGTTTTTTGGCACTCATTTGGTCCATTCTAAAATCCAAACCAGGAAGAAATGCTTCTGAGTATACAAGAAGTTGACTTGCAGATGAAAATCCCAAGATTACAGTGGCAACAGCCAGATTTTTAACTAGGGCTATAAAAAACAAAGCATTTAGTAACTAATCAATGAGTTTTTAACTCTATTAAGTAATATTTACTAGTTAAATTGTTTTATCAAATGCCAAGGTTAGATGATGTTTGTAATTTGGCTTGGGGCCTTTGGGCCATAAATTGAATTGAACTCAATTATTTTCTTTTTGTTCTGAAGGCTTCATGTTGGTGGCAGAAGTTAAAATCGCTTTGTGCCTACCAAGGGCTGCACTCTAAAAGAGACAGCGCCTCAGTTGATGTTCAGAACTTTTCCTGGAAAGTGCTTCTTGCTCACCATCTTCCTCTAAGCAATTGAGCACTTAAGAGACAGAGCTTCATACTCTCATTGTCTCCTGCCTCCTTCAAGGCAGCTGCACAGATCAAATTCAATGAGAAAGGACACAGAGGAGGAGAGTAGAGATCTTCAACCTCTCTCCCCAAGCAAAAGATGGAAACTTTAATAAGTTGAGCCTGTCAGTGAAACGATTACAAAACAAAACATCTTTGCTTAGTGACCCTTTAAAATTACAATGAACCTCCCCAGAGTTACTTACAACCATTTTCAAAGTTCCAATGGCACAAACACACCCCTGATCACATTCTGGGTACTTGTCAATCAACTCAACTATTTGTAGCATCCTGCAATTTCCAGCATTTTCTTCTGATTTCTGGCAAAAATGCCCATCGGGGAAAATGTGTTTGCTCAACAACTGCAGCATTCACTTCACAACTGTGGATGTGCTTAATGACCACAACATTCATTTAACAACCAATGCAAAAAGGTCATGTCCTCTTAATGACCAGCACAATTTACAACTGTAATTCTAGACACAATCATGGTTGTAAATTGAGGATTACCTGTATTCGGTAAAAGAAACAGATGAAGGAACAATATTCCACCCCAGTAACTGACCAGTCCTTTGGATTAATGCCACGCAGAGAAACCTTGTGCAATTTATCCCCTGCTATTTCCATTCAATTCCATTAAAAATTTGCCTTGAACCATCTTCCAAAGTAGAAAAGAATAGAAAAGAATTGCAGCACAATTCTGAGGGGTGGAATGGGGTGATGTTCCATTTTGGGGGGCAAGGAAGAGACCCAGGGGCAACAGCAAAGTTCCCATGTTTTAGCATACAAGTCTCTAGACAGGATTTTGCCATTTCCCTGGTTTCCATTAAACCTTCAAGTATTGTAGAGAGGAAGAGGGGAAGGCATCTGGGAAGAAGATGGGGCAAAAAACTCAGGAAAGAAACATAAAAGATTTTCCTGGCATTGGAGAGGAGAGGAGAAATACAAAGGTCCCTTTGGTAAGTAGAAACCTTTCAGCAAGGAATACATTGGATTCGCTGTTGTTGTCATGGCTGGATTTCCTTTCCCTCCCCTTGATCAACAGATTCAATAGCTGGATCACAAATTGCACTAAGCTGTCACGTGATTCGTTTGGTTTTGCAGGCAAGGTAAATCATTTTAAATCAGCCATTTCAAGTCAAATAATCACCCCAAAGTTGGGACAAACCATGGGCCAGAACGCTATCCACATCCAGCTCAGACGGTTTCGTAGTTTCTGTACTCCACAGGCTTTTCAAAAGAGAGCCACAGCAGAAATAATGATATTCTCCCCAGTCAATCACAGCTGTAACAGTTCACCAAGGAATAATCACGGCATTGCAGTTTGCTTTGCTGCAGAGAGAGATGAGTCTATGGCTAAGTTAATATATTCGAATAAAAAGGTAAAAGTTTCCCTGCCAGTCACGACCAGCTCTAAGGTGCGCTGCTCATCTTCGTAAGAGCCAGTGTTCGTCCCAAAACGCTTCCGTGGTTATGTGACCAGCATGACTAGACGCCATAGGCGCATGGACACTGTTGCCTTTCCTGCCAAAGCAGGTGGTACCTACTTATCTACTTGCATTTGCATGCTTTCCAATTGCTAAGTTGGCAGCAGCTGCGGCAAACAACAGGAGCTTACCCTGCTGTGCAGCAGCGCCAGGTCTCGAACTCAGGCTGCCAGCCTTCCAGCCATCAAGCTGCGTGTCTCAACCACTTGTGCCACCACACCTCTAACTAATATATCCTAATACTCAACATCCATTAAACTGGACTGGCCAAATAAATCACAACTGGAAAACAGCCTTGGGTTTTCTAGCCCTGATTTAGAAAAAGCGAGGTCACGTAGCATACCAGACCAAAGTCAGATGAACCCCCTTATACAAACCCAGTTCATGCACTCATTTTAGACTGCTGTACTAGTTTTGCACTGCTCTGTCACAAATGTCTTTAGTTGGCTGTTCTGACCAGGCTTGATTTGAAAACCCAAAGTATTAGGAAATCCTTGACCATCCCAATCATGTGAACAAAATGCCAGCTGGTCACTTAAATCAATCATAGATGAAAGCTACATTTTATAAATGAACTGAAACAGAACTGAAAGGGAGACAGAAATAAATGGGAGAAAAATGAAGGATGCGATCTATGCACTCTTACTCAGAAGCAAACCCAAGGACATCAGTAAGGCTTTACTTCTGCAAGAGACCTGCATAAATTTTGATTTTATTCTAGCCACAAAATCAGCCAGGAGCTGAATTGATAGACTACAAGAAGTCATAATGATCTGGGTTTGGCTAAACATAATGTGTGAACTGCCTGCCCCAGGTTATGAGGAATGAGCATAGCCCTTGCACTATTTACATGGTGCAGGTGTGTCATGCAGAATCTAAAGAGCATCACTTAATCTGAAGGCCCAAAGTCCAGGATAGTCATAAATTCTAAAAACAGGTAACGGCTGCTAACACCCAACTGTTATGGAAATGATCAACTTCAGATTGCTAGCTGGAAAATGGCTACTTTGGAACACACAACTGGTGAGTTGTGCAACCTCAGCAGAGCTGCAAGGAAACTGCGTTATTAACACTTCTGCTATTGACACCACAGCCTTGGTGTATGTTCTCTTGAGTCTGCTGTTCTCTGCCAGCCCACCTTACAAGGGTACTGTAGACTGGAAGAGAAGCTTGGATCCCCAAGTCTTTGCAGGAAGGCCAAGATTTTTTCAAAGATGCCAAAATTCATTCAATTCATGAAAAGGAGTCCATATTTCTTGCACTGACATGGAGTCATGTGTCTCATAAAGAACAAACACTAAAGTTTCATGTTCTTTCAATCTAGCCTAATTTCAGAAAACCACATTATTTAACCTGGAAGAGATCAAATGTATCTTACATCCTCTTCAATCCAGCACAAGGAAAGGGGCATTTTAGAAGATTTAACGTGATTTAACTTCAAATCCCAAGACGCAGCAGCAACTTTTCCCAGCTTTCTGCTTTCTAGACTGGGTGGACTACACTTCCCATAATACTTTGCTCACTTGCTCTCACTTCAAAAGTGCAAGAGGAAGAAAGCTCAATCCTGGCTCTAATGTTTTGAGAGAGCAAAGTCCATAAAAGCATACATTTCAGAATCCAACTCAAAATCTAAAACACATTTTGCTTCCTGAACTACCCAACCATTCCCAGTGTATAACGTCTACTTGCTTCCCATTCGAGATTAGATCTGTTCTTCATTCTTCCTTTAATTATAAGTCATCATTTTAAGACCAAGCCAACCTGATTAAAAAAAATCAACCTTCAAAGAAGGAAATGATTAAAATGTAAGTAATCACGCACCCAAATGTTGAAGAAAGAGGAAACAAAATCTTCCATCACGAGGTGTCAGTGATGAATAATTCAGTTACAACAACCATCCCAATGAGGGAGAGACAAGCCCTTAACCAACAGGATTTTTGCCGCCCTTCTCATTTCAACCTCCAAGATTCCCGAGGACCAAGGATAAGAAGATGACAATCAGATTAAGAAAAATCAAAATTATAATGTTTTAAAAAGCAGCCTAAGGTCGAAATGTTGTTTCTGTTCGGGGCTTTGTTTAAAACCGCCGACTTTGCCTTCAGAGACCATTTCTCACGCATGCCGGGTTCCGCAGAATTTTATTTCGGGCCCCTCCCGGCACACGCCATCCCGGTCTGCACGCAACTCCCCCCCAGCGCAGGAAGAGGACCGGGGTCGGGAAGCCGGGTCGGGACCGCGAGGCCGAAAGGCCAGCGAAGCCGAGCCGAGCCGAGCCGAGCCGAAGGGCGGCGGCGGCAGGCAAGTCGCGCTCAGCAGCTTCGGGGCCCGACCCCCGGCCGGGCCCGGGGCGGCAGGCAAGCGCAGCCGCG
>JANHZU010002994.1:31494-47112 GCA_032468055.1 Acrochordus granulatus
TGTCTGCCAGATTTAATCCCTTAAATCTATTCCTCACCTCCACTGTATATTCATAAGGGATATCACTGAGGTCATACGTGAATGACATAGTGGTTTTCCCTACTTTCTTTAATTTCAGCCTAAATTTGGCAATTTAATTTGGTGTAGTTCTAGTCAGTTATTAAATGAAGACCATGTCCCTGTATTTCAGTTATTCTGAGAATAAAAAAGGATAAAATACTGGAACTTCTCCTTATCTAGCATTATTCTACTCATCCTTCATATTCTGTTACAAATCATCTCAGAGCTTCTAGGCCTTTTTTTTCTTGCACTTTTCATTTTTATTTTTGCCTCTGAAAGTCAAGAAAAAAGCTGCCAGCTTTATTTATCAGCATATTTTATGGGATGGTTGTTCAAGATCTAGGGAAAAATTTTTCTTTGGACACATCCAGTTATATTAATAAATTGTATGATAATGTTTTCAAAATGAAAACTCTTTATTCAACATATTCTTCCTATTACTTTCTACTGTGTTGATCATGCTCTCAGTAAGTAGATTTGAAAAGGTCAGCTTTAATTATAAATTAAACCTTTTCAAATGCTTTCAGTTTTTCAGTGAACTTGGCTTTATTTTGGACATATCATTTAATTTAAGGATCATCCAGATAGGATTTTATAACATTTGAATCTTTCTTGCTAACCTCAGGCCTAACTGGCATTGAAGCATTACAGACTAGAAATCTCTGTAAAATTTATTATACAACTCTTAACAGAAGATAAGTTTTTTTGAATTAATTAGAATTGGGCTGTGAGAGTTGGACCATAAGGAAGGCTTAGTGCCAAAGAATTGTTGCCTTTGAATTATGGTGCTGGAGAAGACTCTTGAGAGTCCCTTGGACTGCAAGGAGATCAAACCAATCAATCCTACAAGAAATCAACCCTGATTGTTCTCTGGAAGGAGAGATACTGAAGCTGAAGCTCAAATACTTTGGGCATCTAATGTGGAGAAAGGAGTCATTGGAGAAGAACATGATGCTAGGAAAGATTGAAGGCAAAAGGAGAAAGAGATGGCAGAGGATGAGATGGTTAGATAGCATCACCCCATGCAATGGGTGAGGTTTTGGGTGGACTCTGAGAGGCAGTGCAAGACAGGAAGGCCTGGTGTGCTGCAGTCCATGGGCTCTGCATATGACTGAATAATGAAACAACAATAAATTAGAATTGGTCTGGTGGAGAGGACAAACACATATTTATTTATTTATTCTTCACAGTTATATGCTGCCAATTTCTGAAGACTCTTGGTGGTTTACAAGCATTATACATTTTATTACAGTGTAATATTTATTACAATATTTAAACCCTGCCCCTTCAGCTGCCTGGTGATATTCACATCTGGGCCATCTTCTGTGACTCCTGCTCTACCCTGAGACAGTCAAGTCCAGTGCTGACTCACTGCTCCTGTCACTGCTGGCTGGCTTCTCCTGAAGGGGTACCCATTTATCTCCTTGCATTTTTCTGTGCTTTCGAACTTCTGGGTGGGCAGGAGCTGGAGACAAATGATGGGAGCTCACCCCATCATGTGGTACTGTGGCTCAAACCGCCAGAGTGCCGGCCATTTCTGGGCTACACAACTGGCATCATTAAGCTGCTGCTTGATATTTCCTAGGTAAGTAACAACCAAATCAAACTCTGGCTTTCGGATTTAATATGTGATAGTGATAATCTCTCTAACACATTCCTATTGTAGAATAATTTGAAGGATTTATTCCCGTTCTTGAAAAACAAAATAATTCTTATAGTCTTTGTCAGATAGTTGCCAATCACACAGTGGATACAAGGTAAGGACCAGAAATTAATGAAGAACATTGTAAGTTCATCCATGATAGCCGTGTAAAATTTAGATACATGCAATCTAGAGGTTGTGCCTTTTTGTATATGTGTGAGGGTAAAGTTATATTATTCAGCAAGTCTTTGTCTAAATCTGAATTAAAGTCATTAATATTTCTATGAAAATTAATACTCACATGAAATATTATATAATTAATCATTCTATGAAATTTATATTTCTATTAAAAAAGAAAGCTGACATTCCATAAATGCCATCAATGATTTTTTTTTTGTACTAAATACTGTATTGTTAAATTTGGGACCATATATGAAAGCAAAATCTTCTTTTCTTGAGAAAGATTAAGAAAAAGGAGTACTGATTTAATAACTAGAGAAATGACTATTGTAAGCCACTTAAAGCCCAATCAAGCAAACAGTATACAAATAGTTATATTAAACATATTTTGTAACCATTTTGTACCGTGTTTCTATAACGTTCAGCAACTTTCAGCCACATGTTCTCCATAATGCTATCAGCAACATCAACAGGATGCTTATTTTGAAATCTTCATTCTACTTGTTATAAAATAAAACAAAATATACATGCACAAGACAAATGATTATGTTATTTGGTATTGTGAGATAGGAGACAGTTCAGCATGATATTACTTTATAATATGGCCAGATTTTGTTAAATTCCAGTTAGGTTCCTTGTAGTAGTTTCCTACCAAAGAGATTCTTACTGATAGAGCAAGAGACAATAATTGTTTAACATCACATCAATGAGGCCTAGGTTAATCTTTCTGTTTCCATGTGTCCACATATAATTCATATCTTTGCAATGGACAGACTTGCCATCAGCACTTTTTATACCTCCAGATAAAATGGATGATATGTTTCTGTGTTTGATGGGCACTGTTCCAGACTGTAGCTTATAGTTATTTTCTTTTTGGTTAAGAAAATTATTATTTTTTCTCTGCAGTTAGCTAGGAAGTAGGAAGATGAAGTAGTTCCAGAAACAAAGAATTTTGAAGGGAAGGAAAAAGGAGTGAAATCTTTCACATCAGTAGACTATATAACTAACTTCTAATTTTTTGCAGATTTCAGAGAATAAGGAAGATGGCCAAAAGAATGCCCAATGTCACTGATGTCAGTTCTGGAAATTAGCTTGAATATGTAATGACTACAAAATATTATATTTATATTCTGTAGTTATCAAGCTGTTTCAATGATACCTACATTTTCAATATACTGTATGTTAAGCAAGAAATCTCATTAGTTTTAAATGTCCTGTGATGCTTTTGTCCTATGTATTGGGTAGTCGTTAGCAAGTTTGAATCCAGGCATTGTGGCTTATAAATTTTGTTCTGTACATCATGATTAACCACTCAAGCTTATAAACCGAGCTTTTGGGGTTTATCCCAACCTTTGTAATTAAAATAAATCATTGCTTAGTGCAATGTGTAAACTCAGCTTTTTGCAGGTCTTTCTTAACTACTGTACAAATAAGGTCTTGTTCATACAAAGTTATATATAAACATATTCAAAATTGTAGGCATAACAACCAGCAATAGATAAAATGTCCTTTCTTGTATTTTTCCAGATTTGGATCAATAATGTTGCAACTACCATTATCAGCAGTCTTGCAATAGTATAGTGGTGGCATAGAGAACTTCAGCATTTCAAAACATGTCCATTTTTAAAATTGTTATTACTATTATTCTTTTCCTGAGTTGCCTACCTCAAAGACCTAGAAGATAGTAAAGGGCAGCAGACAAACCAGATAGTAATGCATCAGCTTATACAAGCTTGAAAATAGTTTCTTCAGCACAGATGAAATAGATATTGGAGAGAGAGAGGATGTTTATATATGGAGTAAAATATTGTTATTATTTTTGTGAGCCAAGCTATAAGGGCTAGATTAGAATTCAAGTGGGGACCTGTCATCCTCATTATTTTAAAGGTAGACCAATTCATCTCATACCTTTTAGCAGATGCAAAATACTGTACCTGAATAAGCAAAGTGTGGTCTCATTAGATGAAATGTAAAGGCCTCGGCCAAAACACAATGGTGATAAACACAGATTTTATAGAAAGGCCAAGAGGCCTACATGCAAGAAAAGGGTAGAATAGGTTCCTATTAGAAAATTCAAGAGTTATGGAATATACAAAGCAAATGTGAATGGCTCTCTACCATGGTTGCTAGGGAACACTGGCTTTAGCTATTAATTTTTTTGTTGCGCAGTCATTCAGATGCTTCTGACTTTTTGTGACCCAATGGACAATAGTTCACAAGAAGTGTTTGTCAGCAGCTGCTTCTTTCTTTTCTTAAAAGCTCATGCATACTGTATAAACACCTCAGCAAATATAATACATATGTGCAAAATATATTGTGCAGATGGGACATTTTAGGATAAGAAAATTTTCAGGAACAGAAAGAGACTTGTGGGTGCTCCATTTACAGTCTGCCCAGAACACCATGAATAGCTTTTTTCAGAAGATTTATTTCCAGAAGACAGTCATATTATATTCACAACCACCAGATTGATGGAGTCTCAAAACACCCCATATGTTTTGGTCTCCACAGAATATCTCATGGTAGAATAATGGGTATGTGCAACAAACAAAGCTTTTGTTAAAATAATGACTTGTGTGTTGGGATATAACTATGCAAGCTCTGCACCATATATACTTTTCTTCAATGACACAACGATGGTCCAAAATTGTTGGAATTTGTATGTAGATTGTTGCAACTCACATGTCACCATTTTCCCGTTTCTTAATAAGCACCTATGGCCACAATGGTACATTTTGCACATCTCTGCAATTTAACAGTTAAATTTACTTGTTTTACTTTTATGTTAATGAATAAAATATAATTATATACATATATACAAATGAAGGTACTTTTTGTGATCACTATAGTTCTAGATTTGCATTAGGATTTCGGGGTTAAGTTAGAGCTGATGCTGATCTTGTAATATCCTTCTTTTGTTGTGTTTTATTTGGCTTGGCATTCTTTTTTTCCCCCTTTTATATATAATACTTCACAGTTGAAGTAACACATGTTGTCATCAAAAGAGAGCTTTCATGAGACTAACAAGTCCAGGCTTAAATTTATCTAATTCTGTAGTCACAGTGACTTCTTTGAGCTGAGGAGATTTGATGAAACATCAAGATAAAGTTTGGTGAGACTGTGAACTGAGCTTCTACATGTTGGCGAAGTTACAATTACATTTGGGGTGATGGGAATTATAAAAGGGACTATGGGTAGATAGATCCTAAGATACAAGAGGCAGATGGCAACTAATGTGCTCTCTGCTGATGTTCCATCTTTCACATTTGAAGCAATTTAGAAGAAAATAATAAATCATAAGAAAATTAAAAATTAAAACCTCTGTTTCAACTGGAAGATTGTCTGCTATGAGAATACAGATTGCTGTTTCTAAGCGCTAGACATAAATGAAGCTACAGAAATAACAGGCAGTTTGATAACTATATTTCATGATTTTTATCTTGAAGATGAAAAAAGGTACTCTTTTTTTACCTTTTTAGATATTCTTTTGACCATTGCCAATCAGATAAGTGTCCTTTGGGGTAAAGTCCTCCTTAAATATAGCCAGATTTCTTACCTTTTTTAAAGAATGACATCAGTGTAATCAACCATATCATGGTATTAAGCTGAGTGCATGAATCATAATGGGATAAGTTATATATGACATATGCATCATGATGAGAATAATTAATAAATGACTTTTAAGGGCCAAGATTATTATTCAGAGCTGTGCTTTTTATACTACAGATTCCTCTCAGAAGAGACAGTTTTCTCTTAATATTAGTTGCTTATGCAGGAGAGAGGACAGGTTATTGATTTCTTGCAAGGTAAATTTTGATATTATGTATATGAATATGACCTATCCAGAGACAGCTGATTCACTCATTGTGTTCCCTTGATTATTGTCATCATTGGCTACTCCTTTCGACTCTTTTTAATACTGTTCTAACATTTCTTTTACCCTATCCTTTTTTGTTATTTTGTGCAGTCTATTGTTTTGATTTTTCTTAGAATAGAAGAAAAACTTGATGAAATTCTCTCTGGTGGAATGTGGAATGTGTGTATGGCATATCCTTTTATGAAGCAACTAAGATCCTCTCTAGTAATCTATAGCCTCTGCAGCTTCTCAAGCTTCAATTAATTTGCTACAGTAATATGGAAACAGAACTCCTCCAACCGGGCTTTATTGAACCATCTTGCCACAAAAGATGCTGAAATACTGCCCTCCTGAGCATGGAGCAAAAATTGGAAGCTTCTTATCTGAGGAAAGGCAACTTGTTAGAAATAGGAGATAAAAATCCATTGCAGTTCTAGAGTTCTATAATTAGCATTGCCAGTTGCTTCTGAAGTTTTTTTTTTTAAAAATACCTATTTGAGAGAAATATTTACAGCTCCATACAGGTGAAGCTATTTTGCAATTTTAAAGAATATTAAGAAGATTTTAATAGTGAACAATACTGAGGACAAATATTACAGATCTTTATTGGGCTTTGTCCAAATATATTTGTTACTACATTGTTTTTGGCAAATTAGGTGAAACACCTATAGACATTTCAGAGAAAAATAAAATATATGTAGCTCATGGCTAAACTGTGTAATCCTTTGTGCTGTATAAACTTAGTAGTTTGCTTGCAGCTGTTTCATTACCTGACGAGATCACATCATCAGTGCTAGTGAGTTGGTATCTATAATATATAACACAAGTATTGTATATTTATATGCAATAGCTTGGCCGGCCAGTATTGATGGGGGTGTGATTTTTCTCCTTGGTAATTCTTTCATAAGGGTATGTTTTCTGATTGATTTTTTTGTCTAGTGTTAATCCCTGCTTATCTTTCAGAGGACATTTCAGGGGCATTCCCTCCCCAGTAGTTGAAATAAGTCTTATAGTCTGTTCTCTGCTATTATACCATCCACAGGTTAGGTGTTTTATCCTAAATGTTTCCATAACTGATCTAATATGATAATAACAGACTTACTTATCATGTCTAGGCCCATACTTTTATATACATTTTTCCCAAATTAGGTTTCTTCCAAATGGGCAGATTTTCAAATCCCAGAATTCTTAACAAGAATTGTTAAAATTTTGGAAAGTTTGTTTAATTCTTCCTTATAGATATAATGTATATGCTTCTCAGCAGTAGTTTATCCAGTGTAGCATTTAAAATCTAAAGAAATATCATATCAGATTCTGGACTACCAATTTACAGTCTACATGTGCACAGTACTGTAGTATTGATTTGGACTTGTCTAGTAAACCTTTATAGCTTTTTCAAAAATACACTTCTTTTGGTTTGCCTAGTTGAATAAAATCAATGCTGATGGCCAACATCTCTACACAATTTAATCACGGATCTCCCCCATACTTTATTGAGGACTGGGGATTGGATTTCATCTGCCTGCAATGTGTTCTATACTATTGTGCTACTTCAGTTGAATTTTAAGTAAGCTAATCTATATTAATTTTAGGGATGCTACATTATTTTACTAATATATATTACTAATATATATTAGTAAAATCTATATTAATTTTAGGCATGCTTCATTATATATGTATAAATCTAAAATACTAGAAGGAAAAAACATCAGGAAATCTTAAAACCATGTAAAGCCCAAATATAATTTGAGGGTGGGTGGACCCGTCTTAGTCATAAATACTATGTTTAAGTGTTAATTTGGCCTATCTGTTAGCAGTAGGAAGATTCACTGTTGAAGGGTGGAATATTCCTTATGTTAAACTTTTTTAAAAATAATAATGATAGCCATTTGGGACCACGAGGGAGAAAAACTCATAATAGTACCTTTGTTAGAGTTAATCAAGATGACATAAAACAGTGGACCAGTTTTTGAATTTACCACATCTCATTCTCAAGCAAAGTATTTTAGAAAGCAGCAGATGCAGAAGAACAAGAAATTAAGCCAATGCTTTAGCCAAAAATCAGTTTTCTCTCTCATCCAGCTGAACTCTTTAGCTTTCTCATCTTGGCCATCAGAGCTCAAATCTAGAGCCTGCTCTCTTAAGGTTTAGGAACTCAGAGAATTTTTGTCCCTAGAATGAGATTTTTTCTCAAGGAGATAAAATGCAATGATTATGTGCAACTCAAATGAAAGCGTGAGTGGCCATTCTAACTACAAGACTTGGACCTTATTTCTCTCTGTCATGTCTCCATTTTTCATTCTTATTGTGAACTAATCAACCTATGCAATGTTAAGCATAGATACCAGTGTAATCTGTTTTCCTTTAAACCTGTGGACATAGTCCAGATGAAGAAGGGTGTTTGGATAGTGAGTGACTGACAGGATAGATGTAGGCAGCATTTTAAATACGAATAAGAGAACGAATGTCAAAATAAGGACAATCTTTTAGGGACTTGTCCATTTTATACCACTGTCATGGAATTTCTATTCTATACCATTAGTGTTCATTTCTGTGGACCTCAAATTAAGTGCCAAATGCACATGCCATAGATGTGTCTGGTAGAAAAAGAAAAAAAATGGATGGACTACAGGCATGATAAGATGGATTAATTGTGCATTATTGTTGAAATAAATTGTTTCCTATGTCTCTGTTTTGGAAGACTTTAAGTTAGTATTATTTCTTGCTCCCTACCCCATCTGCCCTGTAGGAGACCATTAGAAGGAATGGCTTTATGCAGAACTACAACTTTGACATCTGCTTCACTCTTATTTTTCATTCAGTAAATTCTCATTCATTCATTCATTCATTCATTCATTCATTCATTCACTGATGATTGCTACCCAGTCCAATTCCTCTGACATCCCTGGAGACCTTTGCCTTGCCATCCCTAGTGGTAGCTTAATCTACAGTGGAAAAGATACATTGATGCTTTCTCTATAGATTTACAAGCTTCTGGTTGCAGCCATAAAGGAATGAGAAGAAAAATTAGCCTGTGTGTTTGTGTGGCTGTGCTCCAGTAAATATTTTGATGCATCTGCTGCCAAGCACTGGTCTGAGGGAATCTACCTAGCATTTAAATTTTGATGGCGAGCTGTTTTGAATAATAAGAGTGCAGCCGGCTGTGAGTCAGTGCATGTGTGTTGACTGAAGGGGGAAAAAATCTAAAAGCTTAATGCCTGCTGAACGCTGAGCTGCAGTGCTTTGCTTTTGCCACCACTCCTCCTCCTCTTCTTTCTAGTAGATATTCCAAACTGATTTTTTTTGTCTTTCTCACTGAAGGGGAGGAACAAAAAATATTGTAGCCCCTCACCCAAGTAGCAGTTGCAATGGGTGCTGTAATGGGCACGTTCTCTTCTCTGCAAACCAAACAAAGAAGACCCTCGAGAGGTAAGGACCGTCCCCCTCCCCTTTTCCTGAAATGTTACTAGGAAGGATTCAATGTTACCCCTTTTCTTTAGAAACCAAGAGGATTAAAAAAAAAAGACCAAAGCATGTGCCACTTGCAACTAACACAGCTAACGCTGATCGTTGGAGGAAATGTGCAGCAAATGATGAAAGGCTAGCATGCATGTGTCTTTTTCTATATGTGTGCCTGTTTCTGTGTTAGGAGCTGCAGAAAGAAAAAAGGGTAGTTTCATTGGGGTCATTGTTATGGTTGTTTGGAAGAGGAAAGGTGCTTCTAAAATGTTGTAAAGCCAGCATACAAACATGTGTAAGGTGGAGAACTAGAGAGATAGCCAGCTGTGCAGAGCAGTTGCAGAAGAAACCTGTTTACTCTGGGTCCCATGCTGTGTGGTTCCTTAGGGGTAGCATCAACACAGGAAAAAAGCATTTATCAGCTGCCATGGGGAATCACTTAAAAGGAAAAAAGAATATTCCTGTTAATTCTGATAAAGATGTGTAATAAATGCTGCCAGTAGATGTCAAATGTTTGCCATTTGGAGAGGGAGGAAGAAAGAGTAATATATTTGCCGAGGAACAGAAGTGAGAGAGCAAAGGCAGCATTTCAAGGCTCTCTTTCACCCCATTCCTTCTTAAAATCCTAAAATTGGCAAGATTTTATATAGCATGATAATATCCTTTAAGTGTGCACTGCTGAAAAAGGGTAGCTTTGTGGCTCTATTTCCTGAATGGTATTAACTCAGTGTTGCAGGGGTTGGGAAGCTCAAAGTTGGAGGCTCGCTAAAGAGTAGGATGAAAGAAAACAAGTTGTACAAGATGGCAGTAATCTTATTTTGTTTTCTTCTTTTTAAACCAACTTTATGCATTCAATTCTCTCAAACTACTCCAGAAACAGCATAAGAATGCAAATGCTCCGTGGACAAGATCATAACCTTTGAAGATAATTTGTCTAAGAATTGTAGGCAGCTTTTTAAAAGTAAGACTTCTTTTTATGGCAAGGATGTGATAACTAGTTTGTAGATCCACACTCAGATTGGTGGAGTAAAGATGTGTAGTGCAATAGAAGTATGATAATTGTCAACTTTTCCTTAATCAGAAATCTTTTTTAGATTTCCTCTGCCATCCTTCCCACAACCTTCCTAAATCCCACTGAAGTCAACAGGATTTAAGTGGTTTACAGGTATCCACTAGTATTCTAGTGCACATGTTAAACCTGTTGAGACTATAGGAGTACCTTTAGCTTAGCCCCACTGAAATAATGTTGCTTAGTCCCACTGAAATAATGTTGCTCTGTATATAGTAAATTTATTTATCAAATTTGTATGCCACTGAAATCCAGAGACAATATGAAGTATTATTTAATACTGAAGATCCAAGTTAAAAATAACAAGTGTTCTTTATTTTTCTTCATTCAGGCTGCCATTCTGATTTAATCTAAAAATAGAGGAGAATTATTCAGTTACTTTGAATTTCCAATTCCTTCCCTCCACCATTTTACAACAGGTGGACCTGTGGGGAAGGAGAAAACAGCTTGAAAAAGCTGATGGCTAGATTACTTTATGAATTAATAATAATTCATGGAGTTCTGTGATATTTGGCCTGGGTTATAGTAGTGGAGATGGTTCTCCTTCAGCTGCAAGTATCATCAATAATTTTTCTTAAACTCTTTTTCTAAGCAGTGCTCTTGGAGATGCTGATTTCAGGGCTGAAAATCATTCTGGCCTTTCCAGAAACCTAACTGATTGTTGTTTGTTAGTTTTAAGTTCTTAAATGGATATGTTGCTCTGGCTTCCAGAGGGTGAGAGAAAAAAACTTTTCCTGAAAGTCACAAAGGAAGATGAATGCTCACCAAGAGGGTGAATCAGGATTTGTGGATTTTTAACCCCTTTTTTTACATTTTTCTAAAGTGGTCAAGTTATCTTTCCTTGCTCCATGACTTTAAAGAAGCAAAGTGTTATGCAGTTAGGGCAGCTCTACCTCCATCCTTATTATCCAAATTGGGGCCAAGATGCCTGCATGGGAAATAAATTAAAGGTAAAAGATAAAGTTTTCTCCTGTCAGTCATGTCCAACTCTAGGGGTCATTCTCATCTCTGTTTCATAGCCAAAGAATCAGCGTTGTCTGAAGATGCTTCTGTGGTCTTGTGTATACAAGCATGTGTATACACCAAGACAAGGGGAATGTTCTTACCGTTCCCACCAAAAGCTGTACCTATTTATCTACTTTCATTTTAAATGCTTTCAAACTGCTAGGTTGGCAGGAGCTGGGGCAGACACGGGAGCTCACCTGATTACGCAGCACCTAGGTCTCGAACTCAGACTGCCAACCTTCCAGCCAACAAACCCAGCATCTTAACTGCTAGGCCACCATGCCCCAATATTATTTCCCATTTATGGGAAATAAGCTTCAGCATGGGATATCATCTAGCTGTGTTCCCACGGGGCAGGGTTTCTCTTTCCACAGGAACAGTCACTGTAACCAATAATCAAGTTGCTAGTTACAGTACAGAAGGGGAAAGAAAAGGCCCTTGCCAGTTTTTAAATACTTTATTGCAGGAAATCCACTAAAATGATAGGAAGGGACTACCAGACTTCATGTGGGTTGAAGGGCTGATAGAATGAAATGGGGGCTTCTGATTCAGCAATAAACTATATTTGATGCTAATTATCGGATTTTATATTATCATCAATGAGACCAGTTTCCATGAACTAAGCAAGTAAGTAGTGTCACTCCCTACCTTCAGACTGCTGCCTCACACTTTGGAAAACAGCTAATGATAAAATGTTAAATCTTAGCTGCAGTTTCACAGGAAACACACACTGAGAAATTATTTCATTTTGCTTTCCTGCTGCAAAAATACAAAAACCACCAGCAAGTTATAGCATTCCATAAATCCTCATATACTCACTTGCCTATATGTTCTCATATGACAATGATAATTTTCAGGAGGCCTGACCAGCTGACTGACTGTAATGAATGTCAGATTTTCCTTTCACATGAATAGTGAATTCCGGAAGAGGAAACTTCAATCCTGTTCATCTTAATCCCACACAATTTGTAATCTACATGTGGCAGCAGGTGCCATAATGCTTGTGTGCAGAGAGAGTTTCCCTGTATAAAAAAGCCCCTACTTCAATGCCCCATTTATAGATGATAAACTAGAATGTGACTTCAAAATTTCAAGTGGGAACTGAAACATCCCAAAATTGTTTTGCTGTGAGGGCGAGGAATAGTTCTTGGTGAGAACTTACTCCTATCTCCTTAGTTTCAGTGTTCAAGAACAGCATATCTTCTTAAATTTCTTTTGTTCAGCCTGCTGCCTCTATTGTTTTTCCCTTAAAAGCCTTTGCTAAGATTTGCTATCATAAGTTATTTTTGTATACACATGCACACACTGTATATACATATATACAAAACAACTTCTGAAAGCAAATATGTACACATACACTCACCTTCATACATACATATGCATATAGATACGCTACATTTTAAATGTTGTATAATGATATCTTGATGAGTGGGCCACATTCCTACTTCTCTGAACAAATACATAAGAAAAATAAGTAGAGATCTCATCCATTTGTCCAATAGATAGATGTCATTGTTTTCACATTATTTCAATTTTTTTTCCGATAATTATCAGGTAAATGTTACTTCTATACTTTTGTACGTTTTGATGAGAGGTTGTGAGTTGAAAATTTGGACCACATGAAGCAATACAATTATCTGCTTCTAATATCTGATATTTAATGTAACAGCTTGTAGCCAAGCTATCTATCTATCTATCTATCTATCTATCTATCTATCTATCTATCTATCTATCTATCTATCTATCTATCAGTTCATTTACATTATCAAGTCAACAATTTTGGGTACATAAATATGAATACACACATGACAATTCAAATGTGAGTTATAGATGCATAAATTATCTTTCAGCTGTGGTAAAAAAAAAGTAAAGGTTTGCTTTATCAGTTGTGGTTGACTCTAGGGGGTGATGCTCATCTCTGATTCATACCAGAGAGAGCTAGCATTTGTCCAAAGATGCTTCCATGGTCATGTGGCTGGCATGATTATATGCTAAGGTGTACAGAACACAGTTACCTTTCCGATCTAAATTAGGTGGTACCTCTTCATCTACTTGCATTTTTACAAGCTTTCGAACTGCTAGGTGGCAGGAGCTGGGGCAAATAACGGGAGCTCACCCTCTTACATGGTGGTGCTTGGGTCTCGAACTCAAGCTGCCAACCTTCTGGCCAACAAGCCTAGCCATCGCACCATAACTGCTTGGCCATCATGCCCCCCTTTTCATCGCTTGTGGTGAAAATGCAATTCAGAAATCTCAGAAAACATGATATCAATAGCTTTAAGACATTAAGACAATTTTCTACAATTCAGAAAGTTGATCTTACTTTTATTACTTGATCATTGTGAATTTTAGGCTGTGTTGCAGCCAAAATGACACAGAGACTTGGGGTACTTTAAAGTTTAGGGTTTTAGACTGGTACTTTTATGTTTAAACAGTGAGTTTTAGACTGGTACTTTTATGTTGTGTGTACACCTGAAAGTACTGTTGGCCCTTTTACAAAGTTACTACTTGATGGCTTTGGTCAATTGCAAAGCATCCTTTCTGGTAGGTCTCCCCTGAGGTTTTTTCCAAAAATCCCTCTATTTCCCATAATTATTGGTGTGTTATGAAATCACTTGATTGCAAATATTTAATATTTCTTTATTAGAAGAATTCATATGAATCCAAGGGCTGTTTTGGAAGTAAAAATGATGCTAAAACTGGTGTTTTGCCTTGTATCATACCAGTTTTACATATATTTAATTAACAGCATTAAAAAAATAGAAGTCATTATTATGTGCACCAACACACAAACGGAAATAGATCTAGGCCAGACTAAGTAATGCCATATCTGAAGATATATCAGCACCACAAATCATGAGCATAGTGCTTACGACAAAGGACCACAAATTATCAGAACTCAGAACAGGGATATTTATAATGAGTATTTTATAATGACTTCATGTACTTTGGCTTTTTTGCAAGCCAAAATCCTAGCTTAATTGTCTAATGGAAGCCAAAATATAATGGAAGCCAAAATCTTTATGCAGAAAGGGCCAATCTCTCTTTCAGTTTTGGTGGACACACACTTTTTATTTCATATGTAAGATTTAAAAGACAATCCTGTTCAAATTCCTTGGCAGGATTCACATATTGTGTAAAGTTGCTGAATTGTTGATTTTTGGCTTCACGTGACATGGAAATTTATCTATTATAGTTTACCAATTGTATTATGCATGAACTATATCATTGTGGTTTCTTAAATAAACAATTGCTTTAAATATCTTTACTTAATATTTATATGTAACTGAAGCATGGGTACCTGATAAAATCAGCAGACCACATTGTTAAAAGCCTTAAATATCAGAGGTTTGATATTTATGTCTTCTATGGGCAGTAAACTGAATTCTTTAAGATCAATGTATACTGATAAGATAACAATAAATTCCCTAATTCCATTTTATAAAAACAGTAAGTATGAATGATTAATATGAATGATAAATTATTCATATTTATTGTTTTACTGAGTGGCCATCTTCACTCAAAATTCTTCTGTCATCTTGATAAAACCATGCAGGAATGATTTGATCATAAAACTAAATCTGAGTATAGCATGCTTATTTGTCAATTGGTGGACTGATTTTAAATGATGCTTAGTTTAAATTAATTCATAGTACTACATTATAGGAAAATGTTACCAGGTTGTACTTGTCATCATTGCTGTTATAGTGTCAGACTTGTAAAACTGTGCAGCATTTACAATTAGAATTTGTAAATTAGGTATTTGAGAAGAATAAGAAAAACAGGAAGGAATATACTGGCAAGCAGTTGCTGAGCTTGAAAAAATGGGATATTTGTGAGATTTTGATGGAGAGGGAAGAATGAAATCAATCATTGTGCTTATCCATCTCACAGGTAAATTGTTGTTGTTCAGTCGCGCAGTCGTGTCCAACTCTTCACAACCCCATGTCAGCCTTCTAGCTTAAAGTGCCAGGGCAAGCCATTGCTTCTGTTGACCCCTAATGATAAGAAATATGACTATAACTACTTGGTTATAATTTCTTCTGATACTGGATATGGAGGAATAAGAAAGATTTTGTAGTCGCATTACACCAGGCCCCCCTGTCTTGCACTGCCTCTGGAGTCTTCCCAAGCCCACGCCCATCACACTGACGATGCTATCTATCCATCTCATCTTCTGCCGTCCCCTTCTCCTCTTCCCTTCAATCCTTCCCATCATCGCAGTCTTTTCTAATGAGTCGTCCCTACACATTATGTGGCCATGATGAAGCTTGAGCTTCAGCTTAAATATCTGTCCCTCCAAAGAGCAATCAGTTTTGATTTCCTGTAGGATTGACTGGTTTGATC
>JANHZU010002994.1:93395-106261 GCA_032468055.1 Acrochordus granulatus
AAGACTCGATTTAGAAGAACTTTTTTTTTCTGTCTTACAGGCAAAAATACATAATATCTTTGAATGTAAGATGTAAAAAACTAAAAAACGATAATTCAGATAGCTCCTGCTTGAAGCTAATGTTCCCTGATAAAAAATCTACTTTGACAGCTTCTTATATCCCAGAAGTACAGGAGTGTGGCCACTTTTAACCTGCAAATTGAAACTACCTGAGTCTCTGAAGCATCTCTTTTGTGAACTGTAGTTTCATCTTGGGCCCATTCATCAATATAGAAAATGTACATTGTTGCTTTGATGTAAACCATGTCAACTCTGATAATTCTTGAAAATAAAATCTGAGGTTTTGACTATTAGAGGACAGATTTACAAAGCCCATTGCAATCTTTGGCTAATAAATGTGTCGATGAAGGAAGAGTGAATTGTATAATTAAGTGCTTATTGATATTTATGATATTGTCTGCAGAATTTCTGCATTTCTACTTTGCACTAGTGACAATGTGGCATTCCCTTAAGTTATGAATCTGCACAATGCAAGCCGACCTTTATTTTTTCTGTTATAATTTTATTAAACTTTATGAGAACAAGTATAAAAGATTAATACAAACAAAAACACATAAAAAGTTTTTAAAAAGAAAGAAAAGTGCAAAGAGAGAAAAGAAAATTAAAAAAATAAAGATCTATATAGAAAGGACTCCCCTCCAGACAAATTCAAACAACTTGAGTACCTTAATACCTTTTCTGGTATTTCAGTTAAAAAAAAAATCTGCTTCACATATTTCAACCCTACAAATTGTAAAAACTAATCAGTCAGTCCTAAGTAGCAAAAGTCCTGCCAGAAATAATAACATACTATACATATTTTAACCTGAAAATATATATAAATAAAACAATTTTATGTTCTGACATCACTTTTTCTGAGAAATAAAAACAAATCTCTCCCCATTTTTAAACACATCTTTAAAGCTTTTTCAGTCTTGAACAAAAAGAAATTCCATCATTAACTGCCAGAGACTACAAAAAAGATGTATTTTAAACCTGGTTGAATCAGTCCATTTTATATTCCTTCCATTTACTTTTTAAAAGCTTGATGTTTAAATAATGACCCACAAGTTGATTTTTTATCATTGTTTTTCTTTGTCTCCTCTTAGGAACAGCTTCAGTAGTTTAACATGTCACTTTTGTAAATCCAAGATAAAAAAGCTGTCCATTTTGTTAATTTATTCTTTCCATGTCCCCTTTGGTTATTAAAGCATCAGCCACTGTAAATCCATTGTGGCATCTTTTTCCATATTACTCTTGTTGTCTAGCATTGCTGAATCCATTTTTAAATCCATAGCACAATTTTCTATATCATTCTTATAGCCTGGAATTTTTAAAAAATCCATTTTCAAATTCATGTTCAAGACAGCCTCAGTCCCTATTTTATCCAATAAAATCTTTTCTCTTCTGTAGCTTCTCTTAAATCCATTTTATAGTATCAAAGAATGTTCAAAATTTCTGAGTACATTGCTACCAAACAGCCTTAATTTCTACTACAGTCAAATAGTATTTCTTCATTACGTTAATGGGTCTCCTCTCCTATAATTATAATCCTCAGTCCTGCTGGTTCCCTTCAAAGTTCCCTCGTTTATTTTCTACTCAACAAAGCTTTCCCATGGAAGGATTTCTTACAATTAATTTCAAAATCTTCATGCATACTTTGATAAAATTGTCAATAATCCACAGGAATTGTTCTTTCAAGTCCATCTGGCCCCTTAACTTTTCAGTCAATATTTTAGTCTCTGTTTTGATGTTTTCCATAGTTTTTTTTTTCTTTTTGAATAAACTTACATGAAAGTTCTTTCATCCAGAGTGAAGGAAGTTCTCTCAGTGAGATGAAACTTGCCCTTCAGGAGGCTCATAACATTCAATAATCAATAACAAGCAATTTCCTAAACTAGTTAAGAAAGGAAGTGAGCAAACCCACATCCAATTGAAGGCACTGAATTATGCCTTAAGGTAAAGGTGACCCCACCAGTCGTGACCAACTCTAGGGTGCGGTGCTCATCCCCATTTCCAAGCCGAAGAGCCAGTGTTATCCTGGGACACTTCCGTGGTCATGTGGCTGGCATGACTAGATGCCATAGACGCATGGACACTGTTACCTTCCCGATGGAAGGGGCGGTACCTATCTATTCACACTTGCACACTTTCAAACCACTAGGTGGGAGGGAGCTGAGGCGGAACAGCAGGCGCTTGCCCTGCTGCATGGCAATGCTGGGTCTTGAACTTGGGTGACCGACTTTCCAGACAGCAAGCCGAGCTCTTAACCACGTGCGCCACCGTGCCTTATGCCTTAGACAGGATGAATTTCCCCCAGCTCTCAGTGTTCTCAAACCCACTAGAGTGGCTATTTTATGATCTCTTCACAGGGTGCTCTGAATGGAGTAAACTCATGGATTATCCTACTCTTCTCCTTAATCCATAAAAAAGTTCTGAACAGCTGATCCATTTACCAGCTCTTTTTTCTATCATGGTTGTCAGCTTGGCTTTTGTAGAGATGACTTCAGTCCATTGCTTCCCCAGAAGTCTCAAGCTAACCTCTACTCAGTAACTTTGCAAGGGGATTGCAGCACAATGTCATACTCTACATTGTATATAAAGTTTATTCTAGACTTGCTCAGCAATTATTTCTCATTTCTCTCGCTTGATCTTTGTAAACAAATTGGAATTGTACAATGTAGTTAACACTAACTTCTGAAGCATAGGCTAGAAGAATTCTCTGATGACTTGATTATAGCTAAGCATTTTACCAAATTTCACAGAAGACAGACTTGAACATATATGCAGAAGTATGTGGTGGGTTAGCCCCTTCAAGCTGGGATCCCTAAGCCCTCCACCCAGAATTCCAGCTTTGTATCCACTTTTAATCTTGAGGGTAGATTTTAATCCCTGCATTACCAACTCTTTCCAGCCATAATTCCTTTCTGAGCCTTTCTTTAAGGAAGAATAAACTCTTTTTTCTTGGTTTCTTGCCTTCTGTGATCGCAGAGTGGCTGGCTTGTGAGCTAGGCTATGTTCCCTGTTGGAGTGAGGCTGCCAGTTCGTAGGATTACAAAGTACAAGATTATGGCATTTCAGGTTAAGCTGTACATTAAAAACTTAAAGCAAAGACAAAATTAAAGGAAAATCTCATGAATTCCGCAGGCTTCAACTCACAGATGTTCTTCTAGGCAAGGATACATATCCAGACACATTCACATTCTAGTAGGAAAAAAAACAGACACACACACATATGCATGCACACATACCAACATTTCAAGATCAATCCATAACAGAAACAAAGGAAATAATATCTTAATTCATATCTAGCACTGCTTTTCCCTGGATAATTATTCTCTTCTGGTGGACAAAAACCAAGCTCCTCTGAGACAGAGAGAAATTCCTTTCTCCTGACTGATCTCAGAGTTTGAATTTCTCAACCTTAACTGGTGTCTGAGATGGGATCTTCAAGAAAAAGGAAGAGGGAGACAAAGAAAGCCTTTTCAAGATGGAAGACTTTTATCCCAGTGTATTAGTTCAAAACATTTGACAAAAATGATCATTTTTCTTTGTCTGTTCTCCAACAGAGAAAACTGCACATATCCATTTACTCATGCAGTGTTTCCATGGATTCAAATTTCAATGGCTATATTCAAGATTATAGTCTTTCAGTGGATATTTGCATCACAACTCCTCATAAGTCTGTAGCAGACAGTATTTTAATTCTTGTAACTCTGAAAGTATATTTTATTTTCTTTGCTAATCCATAACAAAAAATCACCAACTCCAATGTAAAAACAGATTTGAAATAATTGTTATTTACATTTGAAATGTTAAAACTGAATAAGTTTTGAAATATATTTATTTACAGTCCTAAAGCTGTTGCTAAATTCATCTCTGAGTTGGCTTTGAGAAAAAAATCAGAAAGCATTCATATTTATTCTATTGTTCCTTTGGAATCAATAATTTCATACTTGGATGTGTGAATTAGATGGCATTTTGGAAAATGATACAATTTTGTGTTGCTATAATGTAGTGTGAGTTGCTTTCTTTCCAAACATTTCTTGCTAACTTGTGCCTTATGAGAATCTTGAAAATATATAGTAATGGTACCCTTTGTTCTAAAGAATATGCAAATTTTTATTTTGTAGTCAGAAAGTTTATTCATTTTGTCTAAAAAAAAGTATTGCTTTCAATCCCCTAAGATATTCTTTATAATTTATGATTTTTTTTTAAATTTCCTTGTAGGAGTGTTTTTATTTTCTTTGTGCAATCAATCTGAATTGATTTCACAGTCTGTTTTCATTCTCAGTGAGAAGCAAGCAAAGAAGAAATGCTTTGAAGCATCTTAATAGCCTATGTATATGTATATGTACATAGCTTATACAACCTATTCATTACCTTAAAAAGAGAATAAAAAGATTTTTATTTATTATAGTTGTGTTATTACATAACCTAGTAGATCATTACTATTATGCCCAATTTGATTTTAATAAACATTCTTTATTAGACATTAGCAACTTAACATATCCCATATTTTATAGGAAAATATTCTTAAATTATGTTCTCTAAGTACCATTCATTCCAGTTTATTATATTTTTTAAAAAAGTTGCAAATATACTAAGACTCAACCACATGAAAAATAAATGTTGAGTGAGCTGAATTAGACATTCATGGTACAATTTATCTGTCTGTCTATCATCTGTCTGTCTTTCTGTCATCTATCATATTTTTTAAAAAAAGCCCATCTCCCTCAAATAGGGATTGTGGATGGTATACAATAAATTTATTTTATTTGTCATTGCTTAGGTTGTGCAAAAGAACACTTCTTTTGTTCTAAGAGGTTTCAAGTCTATGATTTCTTAATTAAGCCCAAAGGAAACCTTCATGAAAGGACTCTCCCACAGCTTAAGAATTTCCCATGGATTTTAGATGAAGAAATATAAGATGTCAGAAAAGTAGCAGACCAAGGAAGAAATATGGAAAGAAATGTATACTGACTGCCATCTTCAAAATTTGAGTAAGCCTATAAGAAATATGAACAATTTCAGAACCTCTCTGAAAATATGATAGAGTACTAAAAATTACCCTTTTTTAACAGAAGAGCACATTTTTACAAAATTGACATTGGTTTCTCCGTAATATATCCACACAAAAGTTTTGTTGGTAAGAAAGTAAGAAATTGATCCCAAACAGTCCCTTTCATTACTTTTTTTAATAACTTGTCACTTTTAAAATGCATTGGACTACAACTCTCAGAAGCCTTTCCTTTTCATTACACTGTGTCGGAAGTTTGGGAGTTCAACCAAATATTGGGATGGCACCAGGTAGTCTCTCTTAGTCTCTCCATCTCCCTTTCTCTCTCCCTTTTTTCCTCTTTCTCCATATATCACTTAAGAGTCAGACATGATGTTCTGACTCTCTCTAAGAGGCTTAAAGTAAATATGCCTCCTCCCTCCCACTAAAGGCTACATTTGATGGAGATCAGCCAGTAGGACCTTGGTGAAAGTGGGGAAGGGGAAGGTTATTGAAAAAGGCAAGAGAGCAATCATGGAAGCATAATTGAAACCCGACCATTTTGTATATGTATGCAATGCCAATGCATGTACAAAGGGTTGAGGTTTCAGTCATGCTTCCATTATTGCCATTTTTCTTTCCTTGACCTCTCTCTTGGAACAGCTGGGAACAGGATCATCAACAACAACTGTGGGAGAGGAGGATGGGTTTGATGTTGCCATCAAACATACAAAGTCAGCTTAAACAACCACAGTGAAAATAGAATACCTTCAAAAATTACTGCTATTGTAATTTTAAGTTTGATATCAAATATGTCATCCATGGCCAAAGAGAGCTGCAATCAATAGCATTTATGTTTAACTTAGATTTTGTAGTTTGTCTCCAGGAATCTAAGAGGATGGATATAATCATCATTCTCTGTTATTTTGACAAGTTCTCCAGTTTATAGCTTAAATATAAGATCATATGCTGTGCAGAAAGTTGTAAACATAGAACAGATTTTTTAATGTTAAATTAACCTAAATATACCAAACTCAGCAGAATGCCAAGTGAATCAATGAGTCTTATGGTAACATTACCAAAAGAACAACAGTCTCCTCACCCCAAAATAATAATTTAAAGCCAACAGTGCTTGCCATATCTCATGGAATGTTGTTTTAGTTTCTGCAGTAGGATATGTTTTGAACATCTGTTGTTGAATTCAAAAGCTTGTGTTGCCTGGATACATTGAGTCAAATGTTTGATTGGAGGAGAGAAATTTGAATGCTGATGGCAAATGTCAGAGATCTTCTTAGCTTGTTTGTCTTCATTTTAGTTTTGTCCTTTCGGTAGAGAATCTCAACTGATGCTAAAGATGACATATTTTTTCAGATGTCTTAGTCTGAGGGGATAATCTAAAACCAAGGAAATCTATCTGAGGAGGAATTCCATTATAGCCTTTGAAAATCCTATAAAATAATCTTCCTTTTTTACTTTTGATACAGACTTTCAAACTGCACCTTCTGATTACTATTTCAACATTTACTGCTTGCTAGATATTGCTGAAAATAAATTTGGGTCAAAAAATAAAATAAAGGCTGCAACCAATAATAACATTTGATAGTAGTAAGCAGTATGAATTATCTTTACACAGACTAGATAAATACATGCTCTGTACACAGAAGTAATATTTTTGGTGCCCATATGACTGTACTTTAGGATGATTGTTCTCTCAATCATTCAGAGAAAAACAGCTTAAACCTAAATGCTGCCCAGGACTTGGTAGGAAATGCAATTTTGATAAGAAATATAAAACAAACTTAGACTATGGTACTAACAAATGTACTATCTCTGTAAGTAAATCATTGCCAAGGAAATCCATCATTGTTGCATCTGACTTCCAACAAAGAGATTTCTCTAAAATTAAGGATCTTCTGAAAACAACACTTATGGTAAAGTCGAGAAGTTTAGCATTTTTTTAGAGCACAAAAAAAAAAATAACAATTCAACCTGAATATATACTATTTGTCAGGAAAATTGCCACCAAGTGCAAGAGGTCATTAGATTGGTTCATGGAAAGTATTAAAGAAATACTCTAAGATAAAAGACCCTTCTCTGATTCTCAGCTGGAATGTTGCTGACTTCCCTGGGGAAAAGGCAGTTGTGTAGAAGTTATAGAACTACTCAATTTCAAGGCCACCAAACACTACAGAAAGTAACTACTGTATTTGTGGGGGGGGGAAACTGTGGATTTGAATCACTGAAGGTATGAGAGGCACTTGGACATACACACTGGCAAAGTGAAAACATGGTCCAACATTCTGACCTTTACATTATACTATTGTGAATTTGGAAATTATAAAATTAAACTGAAATACTTTGTATTACACAATAATGAAAATAATGTTCTCCAACAGAATCTCACAAAACTGAGATGGGAGTGAATTCATTATTCTCAGCAATTTATTTTCAGGAAAAGAGCCACCTTTCACCCTTAGGGTTCTTTTTAAAATAGGATTCTCTCCTGTTTGATATAGACGATTTTTCAACTTGTATCACTTTCTGTGCTTGCATTCATTAGACTAGCCCCCTTTTATGTGCCTACTTCATACAATATCATAATGAAATTCATTTTTCTTTTGGAGCAAATAAAGAAAGCTGCTACTGACATCAAAGGGGCGAAAAGCTATTTTGCAATAGAAAAACCTGTCTTGGTTTGTCACTGTAAAACTTGTTAACTTGGGTGTATTTTCTCATCTTTCTCCATGTCTCAGCCTGTATGTGTAAAATGAGAATTTTTATGCAGTGCTCAATTCCTTGGGATAATTTTTGGGGGAACAAAGTTTTTGTTATAAACTAAAAGCTGATATTTAGTATCAGAGTTTGAGTTCACATAGATAAAATGAAACAATCTTTCATTTTGGTTGAGGTTATCTAGATAAAATGAAACAATCTTTCATTTTAGTTTTATCTAACCTATTGGAAATAGGTTAGATAAAACTAAACAATCTGACTTGGAAATAGGTTATGAATGCACAATGTCTGAGTCTCCTACACTAGTTTATTTTTGCTTACAGAAAGCTGATGATACTTTTACAAATGATACATGATGCTTTTATGTGATGATACATGATGCTTTTATAGAAACAGAAGTTGATGGTCTCAATCTTCTTCTAAGTTAAGGATTATTTCTTCTTTAAACTGCTTTAATGCTTAATCAGTAAGTGAAAAAGTTTTCTGCTTTGGTTGTCTCTTGATTGATTCACTATAGATCTGAAAATGAGAAAGAGAAAAAAATGTAATTCTCTTCTTTCTGAGGTGTATGGTTTCTTGAGCAGAAAGAAGAAGCTTCAGAGCTAAGTGAGAAAGTTACTAAAATCTTAGGTGAGTTGCTTACCATTTTAGAAGCTCCTTTCCATGATTGTACACTTTTAGAATAATTGAATTTATTTAGATAAATATATTAATAGATAATTGAAACTGTATTGATAAGGTATATCAAAAAAGAATGGACACTGAAATCTTGGTGGCTGATTCACATTAAATAAAAATAATGTAAATATTTTGAAAAAAACATGCATATATATATATACATATATATATATATGTATAGCTAGTAGATAACTACACCCCAAATGAAACAAAAATGGTATAGAGGTATGATAAGAGAAGATTGTATTTAAAATCGTATCTCTAAAAATGAACCATCATAGACCAGAGGCGACCTTCCAGATTTTTTTTGAAACCTCTAATACCTCTCAAACATAGCCAGCATGGCCAAAGCTGAGGGATGATAAAAGGTATATCCTATAATAATATAAAAGGTATATATATATATATATATATTGTTTCTATTGTTTCAGAAACATTTAGTCCTATTGCTGTGAGATTTTTGAAATTTACGCAACGGGATCACAGTCTGCATTTATCACGCATAGTGCTGGAATGGTGCAGCAATGGAAAGCAGATCATAATATCTCTCGGCCTCTATCAACAACTTATTTAGTAACAGACTTTGTTCAATAAAGCTCAGATGGTAGCTAAACAAAGTGGGATTTTTTTTCCTTTTTAATTTGTCTATGAATTTTGCAGTAAAGATATTTTTTCTTAATCCAGAGGCTATGAAATAATGTGTTGCTCAGGGATCAGTTAAATAGCAAACTTAAAGGTTTTTTTCTCCTTACTTTTTAGGTAGAAATGGGTTGCTATGGCTTATCCTGTACCTGAAACATATACCATTCATCCAGTAATTTTAGTTTCTTTTTTACTTCTTGCAATATTTTTTCTTTATTTTAAAGTCATTTTCTGGTTTTAATTTTCTTTTGTTATATGTGCCTCTCATCTGTTTCTTTTTAATTCTTGAAAAAGTTTGGCTTAGCTACATAGTTTTCTTTTTTCATTTTCTTGATTTGTGAAAATATTGAGCGTGGATAAGAGTGTTACATGCAGGGTGTTGTTGTTATTGCTATTGTTTATACTTATAACATCTTTAATCATCTCATGCAATGGAAAGGGCTTTAATGGTCCTTCAAAGAGAATCTGAAGAATTAAAAAGCTGCAATGGCTTTTTTTTTTTTTACTTAAATCCTATTCTTCTGTATGTTGGTCAAATAAGTGGACATTTGAAATCATCTAGGCCTGTTGTAACTCTGATTTAAAAGTTTTTAAAATTTGTAGTAGAAAAAATAAGTTGGGACTAATTAGGGTGGGGTTTTTTTAATGTTGAGTCTCAAACCAGCTTTTGCACTCTCCTCTTTCACCCTCATCAAGAGGCTCCTTAGCTCCTCTTCACTTTCTGCCATTGGAGTGCTATCGTCTGCATATCTGAGGTTGTTGATGATTCTCCTGGCAATCTTAATTCCAGCTGGTGATTCATCCAGCCCAGCATTTCACATTATGTACTCTGCATATAAGTTGAATAAGCAGGGTGAAACATTGGCTGGTTTACAAAACACACTTTGATGGAATCCACAAACCTAGATAAGGGCTTGGTGTAGTGCAGTGTGACCATCTATGTATAATTGGGATTTCATGCTCCCTTATACGATGTGGAGATCTGAATTTAGGGTGCCAGCTAGCCAGCTGTGAATGTGTACAAATTATTGATCCCTCGACATAGTGCAGGATTGGAAAATTAGTGACATAGTGATTTTATTGTTTTTGCAATCTTCAGTTGTTCTGTGGCTTTGGGTAAGCAACCTGTGTCTTTTCTAAATATCTCCAAGTATACTTCACTATTACCCATGCTTTCTAGGGATATTGATAGTGTGATTCACCAGTATCTGGATTGTGCCAGCCCCTGCTAGAGCCACTGACATTGCTCAGTTCTCCTTGAGATGTCACTCCAGGCTTCTTTTTTTTTTTACAAAAAAATGATTTTTTTTTCAAACTTCTGCAAAATTTGGTTTCATCTAGCCTGCTGATAATAATGTGTCATTTTGAATATATAACCAATTGCATTCAGAGCCAGACTACCCAACATAAGGAAATTATGGAGTGCTATCCAACCGTGGGAAAATTAAGCAAGTAGTTAAGTCTTCTGTTACAAATAATGGGTCTTGAAGTTTATATTAGCTTCTTTATATGGATCTGTATGCAGAGACTGCTCTCATGAGTGATTGTTTGGCCCTTTTGGATGAAAGATTGGTAAAAGAGACAGTAAACTTCCTAGTCAGGAATAGTTCCTAGTATGTGGAACTATTTTGACTGGGTCTTCTGTGAACTGCATCTTTTTGTGAATTATACTGTTATTTCTATTCTTTTTTAGCTATGACCCAATTTCAAAACATTCAGCTCGAAAAGGTTCATTAAGTTTATAGTGATTGTGCAAGACAATCAAAATCCCACTGCCATGGGATTTTTCAGCAAAAAGGGTATATTTATTCATCAATTTGCATTTAAAAGCCAGATATATCTTTTTTAAGGGATTCACAATCTCGTATCAATTTTTGACTAACCTTCATTTTCACTTATAATAGAGCAGGTGTTCGGTGTTACATCACTTGTTTTATACTTTCTTCTTGATCTTTTCCTTCACCTGGACAATCTATTATTATCATTATTTTAAAACCTATCATATATATTGAGGTCCCTGAATCATACATAATCCAAACGTCAGTATGATATATTGCCAAAACTGCTTTATCTGTTCCATAACAACAAAAATTAGTCAGTTATCTCCTGATTAAGGGTCAAGTTAATAAAATATTAATAAAACATTTAAAGAAACTTAACCTTGTTATCCTTGTTAGATCTTTTTTAAGGAAATTACAAGGCACTAAGGTAGAATGTACTCTCAATTTTGAATATAATCATTCTACTGAAAATAGCAAGCTTACAAAATTTCTGTTTTTCAGTACTTTTGAGATCAAAACATAGCTAAGTAGCAATAATATTCTTTGAACATAAAAATTTTCTCCATATTGAGCATCAGGTCTTCTATAGCATTCATTAAAAACTATCGTAACAGCTGCTAGAACCAAAATGTGGGAGAAAAATCAGTTAGCTAAAATATAGTCCAAAGACATTTAGAAATACTTTTATATCTATAAGTGCTATAAGAATCAATGAGCTTTTTTCTTTTCCTTTTTTTTTTGCAATTGGCATTGTTATTATGCATAACAACATAATAACATGTTCCTTAGAATTAGATTAAATAGAAACATCTCTCAAAACTCTGATTATAACAGGAATATATTCTGGGGCAAGGACTTATCATTGTTTATTTTGTTGAGCTTGATCTAAAGTGTGAATCCATACTGCTGCCAACTCACAGCAGAGGTCCCATGCTTGATCTAGTTTTTATCCTGGGGTGGTGGTGTCATGATATGGATTGTCAATATCAGTCTTTTGTCATAAACAAATCACCTCCTTATGGCCTTGGAGTTCTCTGTAAATTGCTGCAAAGAGAAGGACCTATTTGATTGCTTTACCCCAATGAAATCCAGTGGGGATCTTAGTGGGAATTTGGGAGTATTCCCAAGCTCTGGTGTACAGCTTAATCATGGCTTGGACTGAGTTTTGACAAGGGCCTTGTATTGTGCAGACTCTATGATAATGGATACCATACAGCCCTCTGATTCATAGAGGAAGTCAGGCAGATGTAATGATTCACAAGACATCTGGAGGGCTACTGGAAAAAAGATAAGGAAAATCCATCTGTGCAATAATGAGAATCTTTATTTAGGACTTAACTCATTTCTCTGCTTTTATTTCATCTGCAGACAGTTGCCCAGTGGCCCTATTTCAGATGACAAGGTTACTTCTCAGTAAGAAAGGACTGGGGAAAATATAGTTCCAGTCTTCCTATGCAGTCCATTTCCTGATCTGATCTACTTCATAGAAAGACTTCTGTTTGAGTTTGAGACTTTGGGAGTTGTTATCTTAAACACTTGACAGAGTAGCACTCTCCTGAGAAGAGCTGATATGCAATTTAGAAATCCTTTTGGACTTTCTGCTTATTGAGGATAAGGGAGAAGACTTTGACACAAACATGTAGGAACCAGTAACTAAGCAAAGAAGACTGAAACGTTATTTAAATCCTGGGAAGCAAAATAATATTTGGAAGTGGCTCAGGCAAATATCTGCCTGATTCACTGGGGTATAAAAAGGAGGGAAGAGACAGCATTATGTTACCTGCAAGATTCTGTGATTATAATGTATCTTGATAAAATATTGTTATAGGCTTCCTGTGTAATGTATTTTCTGGTATGGTCTACTTAGGGTGGCTGGCATGGAAGCAGATGGCATCCATAACTAGAATGGCTTTTGTACTGAACCATCTTATGTTCCATACTAATTTCTGGATCAGGAAGCTCATGGTCACTTATATTTTAGTCACTTTTCAGAT
>JANHZU010002995.1:0-13864 GCA_032468055.1 Acrochordus granulatus
GGAGGCAGTGCAAGACAGGGGGGCCTGGCGTAATGCAGTCCATGGGGTTGCAAAGAGTCGGACACGACTGCGCGACTCAACAACAACAACATTCCCTCCCTATCTTCTGCAAGTGTTCTACCATCTTTTTAACTGGCTTTCTTTTTCTTTTTTTACCACTGACATAGCAATAAACATCACTGTTGTTGCTTTTAGCTTCTCTTCCAAGCTTAAGTCCTTCTTGGGCTTTAGCCTTTCTTTCTTTCTGCACATACTTGCTACTTGCAGTCATGCTCCTTGATTATTACCCTTAGGTTCCATTTTCTATAATATTCCTTGTAACTTTTAGCTCCCTATGAGTCCACAATGCTTTCCCAAACTGATCCTATTTTTTTCTCGTTGGAATAGTGTACAATTGTACCTTTATTTCAGAAACCCTCAGACACACTTGCAAGCAAGACTAAAAGTGATTTGCAATTCCCCCATTCCAAGAAACAGGAAGGAATCTGGGCTGGACAACTCTGTGAAGAGTTAAATGAAACCCCACCATCTTTCTCCTGAACTCATAGTGAATTTGAGAAGTATATTTCACAATGCTGGGACACAGGCACAATTTGAGCCAGGTTTTGGACATGTGTCCATCTCTTCCCCTTATTTCTTGACAACTTGTAGAACTGGACATCTGTGATATTAAATCCATCTTCAGTTTAAATTTTGTCCCTCTTGTGCAAAAATAAGACTGATTTCCCTTCTTTCTTACAGTCACTTTTCAATTCCTGTACATTTGCTCTGAAGATAATTCTTGTCCCTCTATTCTTGGACAAGTCCAGCCCAGCCCTGTTCTTTTTATATGATTGCTCCAATCTGCTGTTTGTGCAACCTTTCATGATAGAACTTTATTACATCTGATAGCTATCTCTCTAGCCGATATGTAAAATAGCTTGAAGGTATTATTGACAAACACAACGGGCCTTTGATGCACCTGAGCTCCCTCTGCCCCATTTCTTAACTGTTGAGGAAGGCAAAATCTCTCCAAATAGGGGATTTGAACTGGATGATGCATGATACTGGCATTATATAACATCTATATCAAAAAATAGACGTTAAAACATCTTGTCCTGGTACATTGGCTGTTTCTAGGCAAGAGTGATTTAGACTGGCTTCTGAGTTCATATCTCACCATTTTTCTATCAATTGGATTGTAATGGCCTGGTTTAATGGCCTTTGGTTTTGACCAAGCCAAAAAGTAGTTTGGGCTTGTGACCTGTGTGAACCAGCAACTGAAGATGCATACTATAACATTCCTGGAGGGGTGAATCAAGGTGAGTATAACTTAGCCAATAAACTACAGCTTAGTGTAATATGTAGATCAAACCATAATCGCATGGTTTATACATAACACATAGACATAAGGCACAATTTACAAGCCATAAAATCAAGTACTAGGATACACATTTTGCACAATCACAAATATAACCCATCAGTACAATGTGTCTGGAAGTGTGGCTGAGGAAGATGCTGAAGACTGAGGAGGATGGAAACAGAAGATTTGCTGTAGCAACTCCTGACGGGAGCAGCCGAAAGAAAAAGTACAATGTAAAGAAGTACAATGTGTCTGGATGTCAGTTCTGGGGTCAAGGCTCAAATGCATATATAATTCTGATTTTTCTTTTGAGGATATCCTCCTTTCCACAATGCACATATTTGCCAATTCACACTTTCATCCTTTAAACCTACCCCTCCAAATAATGGACTGTTTGGTCTTCCTTGTTGAACTACCCCACTTCCGCTCCCATTTTGATTTTTGGCATACTGACTACTAATGACAGATACTGAAACTTAAACACTTGCTTGAGATTTCTCAACAGTAAACATAGAAATGGTGTTTAGATATTGTGTGAAGCCATCATTCAATCTCTTTAGTTCCTGATTGGCATGTTGTCTGTTATTTGTCTTTTAAACCATGTTTTACAGAATAGTGCAGAGGATGGACAAGGATGACCTCTATAGCCAATACGATCTCCTTAGCACCTTCTTTGGGGCTTTCAGATCTTGCACTCTTTATTAAGGAGTTGGGAGAGCTTTGAGGGGGCCCACATTTTTACAGAAGCTTCAGGTATGTATTTTAGCCCTCTAAAATCAGATCCTGTCCCTCTCTACATTTTGAATACAATTCTCATATTTGTATAAACACAACCATTTGTAGCTTATTTTATTGAATAAATAAATGATCATTAATCAAATCATCACATACATCAGATTTCACCTATGGAAGAACTCAGTCATAAAGGCCATTTTTTCCAATCATTTCCATGCTGATCTCTCCTACAGTTATAAAATAAAGGCAATCAGTCTTATTTTTTTCAACTTTTCCTGGCTGCCTGTTCTCTTTTACACTAAGAAATGGTTCTTGGTTTCACTTGGAAAAGAACATTCCCTTTGACTTCCTGCCCCATAATTAAACCCTGCTTTTCCCATCTCGTACTCACTTTATTAATTGCCCAGAATCAAATTAATATTTCTTTGATTGACACTAGTCAAACAATGATTTGGAACTCATTCTGTGGAATGATTTATCTAAATTAACCTTTGGCTTTTAAATTGCTGATCTAGAGACCTGCAAAGTATGTAAGCTTCCAATGTTCTCTAAACTTTATCTTGAACCAAAGCCTTGTCCCAATTTTACATTGGCTTGGCTTGCTTTATCTATTACTTAAACATACAATTGTATAAATCACACCTTAGGGCAGAGGCAGACAACACAGGGCCTGTGGGCTGCTTATTTGGGTCCCATCACTTTTCATAATCTGACTTTTTTTAACAAAATATCAACAAAGATAATTAAAGAGGAAGTTGTTACCCTTACAAGTTGTTGCAAGTTGTTAGCAAAATAACAGCCTCTTGCACCATATGTGTTGGCATGAACATCTTGGTCACAGCAGAGCTCTCATTGGGACACCAGAGACCTTCCAAGAAACTAGTATTTTGTGATGAAGTTAATATTTGGAAAGTATTTTGTGAATGACTATGGCAGTCATTATGTGAGTGTGCCTGCCTAATGCCTTCAAAACTCTAACGGTGGCCTCAGCCTCAAAAAGGTGGCCTATTTTTGGCTTAGCATGTGTGAAGCTTATTCAACAGAATAAAAATGATTAAAATAAACCATGTCTTCTTACAATGAAGAAACCTAGATTGTGGAAATTTCCCAGTTTCCAGTACCAACATGAAACAGCATGTTGGGCAGAATTTAACCAAGTCAGTAGTCAGAACACCTGCTCTTTAGATTTGCAAATGCTCACCAGAATAACATTAAATTGATAAAGCCTTGCCAATGAAAAACACTTGGTTGTTGTTGTTGTGTTATTTACAGTGTTTTTTATATTAATTTCAACAGCTGCAATATATGTCCTTAATACTACATGGCTTTTTCACATCCTTGGAGCTCCTTGGTATATCTTTGGATCAACTGAAACATATGGGCCATACATTTCCCATCAGGCAGACAAATATCTGCCTAGAGTGAAGACAACTGACAACATGCAAGTCGAAGTGATTTCTGGGCAAGAGAAGTTGGATTTCCTAGAGTAAAGGGTCTCTTTTGGATCACATTAACTCTGAGAGCTGCATCACAGTCTTACATACTGAACGGGGGCATTACGAACAACTTTTGTTTGCTCGAGTAATCCTTAAAACTAAGTAGCAGAAACAGTCAGTTTGAGCAAACTGGAGACACAAAGTAGAACATTCAGCCAAAGGATGAAGTCCTTTTAAAACCAAATCAAATAAATCCTCATCCTTGTCCAACTTGGCTGGGAATTCTGAGTTGAATTCCAGTATATCTGGAGAGTGCCCAATTGGGAGATATCTGGCTTGTCCTTTTCTGGATAGAATGTATGGAAGGGGAATTTTATGTTAAATGTTTTAAATATGCTATATGCCAAACCATCAACCAAATGACAAATTCTCTGGAAAAAGAAGAAAAGCATGACCAGCAGCAAGGGAGATGTACTGTTGGAAGACCCGAAGGACAGATTGTCATAGAGAAAATCTAAGTGGTCAGCACCAGCTTCATGGCACATAATCAATGTCAAAAGGATTTTTCCTATCATTTTTTAAAAAAAACAAGTAGCCATTTCTTTAAAAAGTGTACTACTGTATTTATTTGGCAGGCTTGAAGCATCCCAGTTCATCAGGATTTGAGTCTCCAATGTGTCTCCAATGGGTATACAATAATTCTAGATTTGGTTCATGCTGACCTATTTTTTTTATTTGCTCTTATTTAACAAACTTCATGTAAAACCTGGAATCATTAATTTTAATTCTTGGAGTTTAATAATTCCCAACATGCAATTATTCTTGTTAATGCATAGGCAGTTTATTTATTTATTTAATTTATTTATTAAATTTGTATGCCGCCGAAATCCGAAGACTCTTGGCGGCTAATAACAATAAAAAATACAATTAAAAACACTAAAAAAAAACATTTAACCCAGTTAGCATTTTATTACTATGTACAATCCTGTAATATATTTAACAAATTCTGACATTGGAAAAGTGGGAAAAGATAGGCAGAAGAAAAAAGAGCACAGAAGCTTTTCATAGATTCTACTTGAAAAACACAAGAGTCATGAAGTGGAAATTAGAAATCCAATAGACCAAACTGAGTCAAACTATTTGGGTATAGGGATTCCCAGAACATAATCTAAATGGTTGGACATTGTGTATATAATCAAAATCTCTAATTTACCTTCAAATACATCCCAAGAGTGGCTCCTGAAATAATGACCCTATTTATATAATATTCAAAGCCATGATTTAAACAAATGGTCTATTTTGGGCATTCTATCTTGAAAATGAGGCTATAGTCATTCTAATTTGATCAATTCACCAACTTTGGAATATCTTTTATTTAAAAATATGTTCTCCGTTGTGGATATGACAGCAGCTACTGTTGCTTTCCCTAAAAAACAACAAATCTAAAGCCATAAGAAATGAAAGAAAACTGGGCAATAACAAGGGAATAACTCAGTAATTGCGGATGCTATAATAACAAGATTGAAACAATGCATTTTTCACCTAAAGATCCAAATGCTGTCATTTGTGCAACTATGCAAGTTGAAAATGTGCATCCTTCTGTACAAACAGTGATTAAAGGAAAGAAGAACATGGTTTCTTAATTTTGGACTATTAAGGAACAGGTGAACAAATCTTTGTGCATCGCAGATCAATTATTGCCAAATGTTCTGAAATAAGCTCTCATCTTACCATTCCAAAGCTTCAACTCTATAAATTATACTGATTGATTATCTGAGATTGCCAATTTGTACTTTAATTAGGACCATGGCCTAAGAAGAACAGTTCTCTTGTGATCAGAAATTGGTCTGCCAAGCTTTAATTAATTCTAAACCTTTAAGATGTAATCCACATGGTTCAAGCTCTGAGCCGCCTCATGGATATTTTTCCAAAATTATACCTCATTACATGAGCCTTGTCTCTTTCTGGAACACTGCTTAACTCGGCATGTTCTGATTGTTTTCTTTGTCATCTGACTTTTTGACTGGTTACTGATCTCCTCTGATGTACTGTACATGACATCCGAACAAAACGAAGGCTTTAATCAAAATGATGAGGATGCTAAGCATGGCTCACTATCAAAAGCCAAAGGAAGGCTAACTCTCAGCAGCTGTGTGTTCTTACAGTTCAGGTGGAATGAATGGATTTAAGACACTCAGGCTGGGCAGTCATTGATGTTTTTTATTCTGACTTCAGAAGTCAGTCTGGAGGTTTTCATCATAATTTAATTATGTATTTTTTTTCCAAGGGCATGAGCTGAGTTCATGCCAAATCAGAATATAGATTTGTTTTGGTTTTGCCTTAAGGTGATTAATTAGCTCTGATTCAGTTTGTAAAGGATGGTTAATGGGCTAATATAGTATTATGTGTGAAATGGACGAGTATTGTAGTTGGAGTTACCAGAGATAAGCTAATTCGATGTCTATACCAGAGTCTTCTCTGTGTTTTCCAGTTCATTGTTGTGTAATAAACCTGTGTGTCTTTCACTGGTCATGAGAAATAAATCCAACTCCTTCATGACTGATCTTTAGAAATCTTTTGTTCACTAGGGCTCCTTTCCTTTTATAGAAATAAAAGAGAGAGAATTGTAGGCTGAGAGGAAGGAAAATATTTTCAAGAGCTTTGCAATGACCCTCAAGAACAACAAAAAATTTTGTTCCTTCTTTTCCCCTCCTTAAATGAAAGCAAAAATATTTTTCATTCAAAGCAGTTTTTTCCTGTGTTACACAGCAGGAACAGGAAAAAAACTTGGGTTTTGTGTCACATTTGTTCTTACGTTAAATTCATTGGCTTTCTAGCGCCTGATAATATGCTGATATAAAGACAAATAAGAGCAAGGTAATTAAACAGTCATAAATAAAGCCACCACGTTTCTTCCAGTTTTGTAATTTAAGACTCTTGTTGGATTAGGTTCGTGAAGTTTAGGTCAAAATTTTTACAAAAAACAACATGATCCAGAAATATGGACCATGCAAACCATTTTTCATTTGCCCGTTTCTCAGATTCTCCTCATCTGAATTGGGGTTTAAGATTTCCAAATAAATGGTTTTCTACCCAAAGTCTGCAGTTTGATTTGTTACTGAATTCTGCTGGGGAGTTGAAATGATCATGGAATATTCAGTAAAACCTAACACTTGCAGGTGGTTTATTCTGAAGTGAGATAAAGAATCTGACTTAATAGAAATAACTGTGGCTTCAAGTAGTCCTCAACTTACAACCACAGTTGGGACCAGAAAATTCATCGTTAAGCGATGTGGTTGTTAAGTGAATATCACATTTAGCACCTTCAATTTTGCAAGCTGTTTTTGCCAGGGTTGTTTAGTGAGACATTGTTTGTGACTTTCCCTGCTGGCTTTCCCATTGACTTTGATTGTTGGTCATAAATGACACTCATGTGAGTCTGGGATCCTCCAACAATGTAAATAGATGCTGGTTGCCAAACACCTGAGCACATGACCTTGGGGACACTGTGATGGTCATAAATGCGAGAATCAGCCATAAGTCACTTTTTCAGTGCTGTTGTAACTTCACAAACGGCTGTGACTTGAGGTTCGCCTGCACTTCGCTGCTATTTTACTGTACTTTTGCTGCCTCTGATTTTAATCTCATTTGTTGTACTCTTCCCTGTTTTCACGCTGTTTTCATTTCATTTCAGTTTGAAGACGAATGTTAAATCCTGAAATGTTTGAAATATTTTACATATAATTTCATCTTACCCAGGAACTCTTACTACTGCTAAAGTGTGTACTTAAATATAACTTATTCTGGTTTTTGAAAGAAGCAGAACATCTCCCCCCTCCCTCCTCTTTCGTGAGGAGTGTGGGGTGTGCATGAAGATTTTGGAGAAAGAACAGCAAGCGTTTTTCTCCCCCCCCCCGTTGCAGATAAGAAAGGACCTCAAACTACTCCACACCTGATCTTTGGAGGTATCTGCGACCTCCACAACTTCATTCCTTCAGAACAAGATACCGATCAGGATTAAACCTGGCTGCCCGCTTCGGATGGATATATTCTCCTCGCAGTGTTTACTGACTCTCCCCTTGAGTCCTGTACGGGGGGTGGGGGAGAAAGTCTTTGTATCTCAGAAACATGTGAAATGTAAAGTGCTGCAGTTAAACTGGCGAGTTTTCACGTGTCATTCCGATGCTGAGTGCTTTCAGGAAAACCTGATCGGCTCTGACACACCAGGCCGGGAGCAAATGCCACGCGCAGGGCTCCGGTGAGCATGTGAAGAGAGCGTGAAGCGGGAACATCAGGCTGAGCGTGAGGGCGGATGACTGGCAGTCTTCCGAACTGTCAGGCCAAACGCTCCCAGCGTGGCGTTTTCAAAAGTGATCGGATCGGATTATCCTTTGCTGCTGAGCCAGGCACAGGCTTAGCCGTGGGGAGCCGGTGGAGCATCAAACTGGCGATCTCCAGAATATTTTAAGCAAGCCTGCTTTTTTTCCATCCATAAAGAGAGCTAAATTATGGGTCGCCTTGCATTAAATCAGGTTACAGGTGGGGATTTGGCTCAGGTTTCGGTCAACCTGTGAAAAGCATTGGATCTCAATTCCCATTGTCCTCAGCCAGCACAGCCAATTTTATTGGGGATCATGGGAACCAGACTCCCCTGTCTCCTCCGCGCCGTAAGTGAAGGAAGCTTGTATTAGACCGAGGAGGGTATGTGAGTCTGCGAACAGTGTTGTGATTTTTGAAGTAGGGTTTGTCCAAGTTGGTTTAGCTGGCAGGGGTCCAAAGAGAGCTGCCTAATTTTGCCACTGGCTCATCTTGTAGTGAGTTTTTTTTGGGGGGGAGGCAATCTATTCCCTAGTCATCCAATTCTTAAGAAGGACCTTCCTTACTTTTTTAATGACTCTCAAATGCACAGAAAAATGTTTTTTTTTTATGACTCTCAAATGCACTAAAGAAATTTGTAGTTTAAAATTCTGGTTTCAATTGCTGATTTTTATTACTTCTGGGTTTAACTGTAGTTTTAGGTAAACTCTTACTAAAGTGTTAGTACAATTCTGGTTTCACTGTAAATTGTCACGAAATCTTAGTCGTGAGCAATAGGACAAGCAACAAACATAAACCAGGTAACATTATTCACTCACTCATTCCTTCTGCACTGAATATTTCTACCCACTTTTGAGTTGCAACTGCGGAAAACTCTGGCAGGCTCGGGTCACACCACCTGTGCATAGAATGGGAAAAATACCTTTCTTGAGCTGAAAACTTGAGGTCTGCTGATGTCAGAAAAGACAATATGAGGCTGAGTGGACAAAGAATCTGGCCAGATATAAAGCAGCTTTTTTGACCAGAACAGGCAGGTGTGTTTCCTTCTTACCGACGGTATAATGCTTTGTCCTTTCAAACAACCAATTTCCATTCACCTTAACAGCCAAATATATAACAGGGGGCCTCTCTGGTTAGCTTGTGTTCCCCTTTCATTTTTTGCATGTCACTACAGGTAGTCCTCAATTTACAACCATAACTGGGATCAGATTTACCATTGCTAAGCAAGGCCATGGTTAAATGAGTCATGCTCTTTTTTGCAACGGTTAAATGAATCACGCAGTTAAGTGAATCTGGCTTCCCCCACTGATTTTGTTTGTAGGAACCACCTGGGAAGGTCACAAATGACAATCACATGACCCAGGACGCTGCAGCCATCATACGTGCATCCTAGTTGCAAGGTGCCTGAATTCTGAGCACAAGGCGGCAGGGACAATTTGACGATCATAAGTTGCAATTCGTTTTTTTCCGTGCTGTTGTAATTTCGAACAGTTGCGAAATGAATGGTTGTAAGTCCAAGACAGGCAGACATTCCCATTCCTAAAGAAGGGCTTCCCTTGCCTTTTATACATATAAATGTATAAAAGAGTATACATACGTATACTCTGTGACTCACAGAGAAGCATATCACAACACAGCTCCTTTCCACTGCCACATGCTGGATTCACTTCAAGATGCTGAACTGGGCACGAGAGAACGTGCGTACTTTCCAAAGTCAGTCGATGCAGTCCGCACATTCTGATACCCACCACAGGGGGGACGTGATGGATGTTTCGGTGCAAACAGAAAAATCAAGCGGTCGAATGTTTCTGTAAAGCGAACTCAACTAGAGGAAAGGAACTGATTTTCACGACTGTCATCCTGCTTTCGAAAGTTATTTTATGTTTGAAAGAAACACATCAGCTGAAGAAGGAAAAAAGGAATGCTCTGGATCTTCTTCCCTTTCTGTCTTCACTGTTTTGGGAACATCCCTGTTTGAATAATTGCGTAGTTTTACTGTTCGGTTTCTGAGGAATTAGTACCATTCAGCTAAATCGTATCCCATGTGAATCCAGCTAAAATGAATGGGATCCGTTGGCAGAAAGTTTCCTGGTGGATGCACAGTGTTGAATGAATAAATATTGTTTTGCTTTGCCAACCTTTAAAAAGATACCTAAAATTCATGTAACTCTTCGTATGAATTATCAGTGCCATCCAGAGCCCTCTTTTTTCTGATTCAGCTTGTGACGCTTGAGAATTAGTTTTCAAAATTTCTTCCGAAGAACAGGAGAATTTCAGAGACATTCTCAGATTTGGAGTCTACTGTTATTGCCCTGATCCATTTGTGAGGTGGCCAAGAGATTTGTGTTTGTGCTGTGTATGTGAGAGAATGTATGCACATGTTCCTTTATGCATGATCTTATGTATGATCTTTCATTGTGCAATCCTATCTCCAGTGGTCTGCAGCCTTCCTCATCACCTCACTTCAATTCTACCCATAGACATCTACTAGTTCAGAAATATGGGGAGTCAGGAAGACTTCAGAATGATGATTAGGCGATTAACAGAAAACAGTGATCCTAGCAATACAGGTAGTCCTCAACTTACAACCATTCATTCAGCAACCACACTAAGTTATACTAGCACTGAAAAAAATGACTTCTACTTACAAATATCACAGCATCCCCATAGTAATTTGATCAAAGTTCGGGCACTTGGCAACTGGTATGCATTTATGAAGGTTGTGACATCCCAGAGTCATGTGATCACCATTTGTGACTTTCCTAGCCAGCTTCTGACGAGCAAAGCTAATGGAGGAAGTTGGATTCACTTAACAAATGTGTGATTCACTCAACAACTGCAGTAATTTGGTTAACCGTGACAAAAATCATAAAATCAGGTGTGGCTCATTTAACAACTGCTTTGTTAAATGAGTTCTGGTCCCAATTGTGGTTATAAGTTGAGGACTGTCTGTCGCAGCTTTGACTATGTCCAACAATAATCCCGGATGAATTATCTCTACTCGGGTGAATCATATTGTCTTTCTACTTCTATATAAGATCCCTGGTTAAGTGTCTTCAAAGTGTGGGGGAAACTAGAACTGAACCATATGGCCAGGCTCTCTGGGAAATTCTGGGAACCGAAGTCCATAGAGATAATGAATGTCCAACTGATTTGAGGCATTACCAGATTTGTTACTAAAGTTTATCCTCAAAGCCATATTAGCATGAAAGCTTGTTTGATGTGTGCATGCTTCTGCTCTTTCTACAAACAATTTATTTAGTCTGGCCATGTTGCTAAAGAAGAAGAAAAGCAATTACATCACCAAGAGAGAGACCTGATGTGATCTTTGGGGGCTATGAAACTTCATATGCTCACGTGTAAGCCTGACAAATAATTACTATCACTTAAGTAAAAGCAGAAACTTTTATGCAAAAAAATAAAATAAAAATAAGAAACTTATGCAAGCTGCGTGCAATTGATAATTTGTAGTTATCAATTGCTGATCTTTGAAATGGACTAAACCACCCTTTACAGCAGAAGATGCGTCAAGCACAAGGACGCCTTAAAATTAGTTATCTTGCAAAAAAATCCCTCTTTAAATCTTACAAGAGCAATTCTTGCAAAAGAATTGTGCTAAGCCTTGTTCAACCATAGTTCACATATCAAGCCAAGCTGATCACCTTATAATTTGGTGCAATGTGTGAATCCAACAATGCAGCTGCTTCCATGATGATCATGTTTATTTTGATCAGTGACCAAATAAATCACAACATACAACACTTTAAAGATGGTTTAAGTTTGCAACTGTTGCTCCCTTAAGCAACTTTTAAGGTGTGTCCTGGTCTTTAAAAACAACAAAGAAAGAATGACGGTATTAGTTAATGAGCGTCTAACAATATTCTGCTTAATTCTCAATCCTACCCTTCTGAAGCTGGATCTTTTTCAACCACAGTGACTTTTATGCCTGTTGTTGTGGGCATTGGAAGAGGAGAGCCGCGTTAGTCTATGATGGCAAGAAATCAATAACACCTTTTCTGATAACACATTTTATTAAAAGGCATAAGCTTTGCGAGCAGCAGCTGTCTGCTCTTGCAAGACACAGGGTTTCCTTCCGTGGCCAATTCTTATAGAAACTTTTAAGGTATCTCCCTCGCCGCCAAAGACGTGGTTCTCAACAGGTATGCCATGGCCTTGTTTTTAGTATGATGTTTATCTGATGCTCTAAATTCTAAGTGTAAACTCAAAATTTCTGTAAGAATTATAAAAAGTGTATAATGTCCCCTCAAACCATTTAAAAATCACTACATACCATTAATAATATTCTGGGATGCCGCAGAACTAGTGCTATATTCAAGGTTGTGCGGCAGATTCAAAAAGCTTGAGAATCACAGTCCTAAATTAGTAATTATAGAAAGTCACTGCCACCTTCAGCCCACAACCAGAATCACAATGAAAAGAGGAGAATGTAAAGAAGCGAGCGATGAGCAGTCCCATTAATTTTTTGGGTTCTGAATATTCTTATCTAGTAAGCTGACGTAGGACTATGGTGCATTTAATACAGCCAAGGCTGCACTAAGACATAGCCTGATTCCCACATTATAACATGCCGTAAACAATGGATTTCAAGCTGTACTATGTTTATTTTTATTTCCTGTTTTATTATTTTGAGAAATAACTCAACGTACCTAATACTCATTCCTCCCCCTGTTTTCCCCCCAACAGCAACTCCGTGAGGTGAGCTGGGCTAAGAGAGAGTAACTGGCCCAAAATCACCCAGCAGGCTTTCTTGCCAAAAGTGGGACTAGAACTCAGCCTCTCCTGGTTTCTAGCCTGGTGCCTTAACCACAACACCAGACTGGCTCTATGATTGGGCCATTCCACATGCTAAGCCATAAACAAACTCAGTTGTGTTATTGTGGTGTGAACCTAGTTTGCTGTAGCAGTTAAAAGTACTGGACTAGGTCTGGGGAGGCCCAGGATAGAAACCATATACAGTCATGAACTGAAACCCAAGAGTCTGCACAATCCAACAAGCCACAGGAAGGCTTGCTTGACTGTGTTGAGCAAACCCAGCTATGACTTTTGTAATAAGCAATGTGTAAGTAGCACGCATCTTAGCTTGTTCTACCTGAAAAGGCTATCATAAGGGAAAAAACAAGATGAAGGAACCATATGTATTATATGCAGCTTCTAAATGAAAGACAGGATACAACTGTAGTAAAAGACTATTTAGAGTTAGGTCACGAGGCACAATTTGGCTAGAATTAGACAGCAGAAGATGATTTCATTAAGCCCTCTCTTTTTAGGAATTTGCATTTGAGGGACCAAGTACAAAATCTATCACTGGCTCCATTTTACAATTATGTTGGCTAAAAAGTACATCCTTAAATATGGCGGTAATAACATTAATGTCAAAAACAAGAAGCCAAATACCAGTTATTCATTTGTTTACTATAATTGGTGTTACAAACGCGTTGTCCTAAAGTTATTCTCTGATACGTTTTAAAAAATCTATAACCTGTCAGATCTTTATTTTAATCTTTAATTTCACTGTCAGTTTTGCGAAGGCAACACCTTGCCATCTTTAGAATTTTTTTTAAGCAGCGCGCCTTGCTCAGAAACAGGTTGGATTTGTGCATATGCACCAAAGATTAAACGAGAGCATATTTAAAGAACATTAGCTTGCTGATATCATAATTTTGACTGGTAATCCTATTCCGCCTCAATGTTTTTTTGTCTTTTTAAAAATTATTTTTGTGGACCTCTGTTCACCAAACTTTTTTATGGCATGGTTCCATGTTTAACATCTATGAGTCATCATACCTTTCCGGTTGCCTCATCAACAGATTTATCTGACGGTTCCCAGATGCAAGATTTATGCCATTCCTGAAAGCCCGTTCCAAGTTTCTGTGAAAGCAAGTAGCATCCCTGCCTTTCTATGCTAGCTAAGCAAGAGACAACAATACCTGCAAGCATTGACAAAGATGATTGCAAAAAAATGATGCTGGACTGATGATTGGATCTGAAATTATTACTCCTACAAATAATTGCA
>JANHZU010002995.1:13964-27370 GCA_032468055.1 Acrochordus granulatus
GACAGGGGGGCCTGGCGTAATGCAGTCCATGGGGTCGCGAAGAGTCGGACACGACTGCGCGACTGAACAACAACAAGAGATGTAGGACATACATTTTCTATATAAGTGGATAAACTGAAGCACAATGCAGTGTGTGGATGGTATAGGGATGGTCTTGCTACTTACAGATTTCTTCCTCGGTGCATCATGTACCGGTTTATACACCTGCAGAATTTACACTCAGATTTACTTTGTGCTCCTTTCTTTGTTCAAAGTGTTCAGACGCTGGCTTTAGAATGCTGTTTGTCAATGCATGAGGGCACTTAGAAGCTTGGAAACACTTTATTTAATTCCTTAAAGACAGAAATTATGATTGCTTTTATCCACTGTGAAAAGTATGCCACCATCCATTCAGCACATTACATTTATGCTCAAATGTGATCCATGGGCAAATTCAGAGTTTCAGACAATCATTGTAGCACTTGTTGGGACTGGATGAAGGTCCCATGATTCCACCCATTGTGTGGTAGAAACCGAAGTTGATGGCTTTAGTATTGCTGAATCCAATTAAATCACTCCATTAATACAACCTTATGTTTGAGATTCAGGGCAGATTTACAGGTTCTGCAATTGAGCAAACTACCTCGAGGAGAGTAAAAAAATTATTGGCATATTTCATAAAATATGGGGAGACGTTAATAATTGTATCTTAATAATGTTTCTCCAACAACTAATTCAGAGCAGGAACTGATGCAAACACAGTTCAAATACTATTTACTTTCTCCCTGTTCCCCTCCTGGATTTTTAGCTACATTTACCAAATCTGGAACTGATCTTGGAAATGAAAAAACTTTCATTCTGTAAATTTTCATTAGCCTAAAGAGGGTATTGCTTTAATGTAGGGTTTCCCAGAGTGGTCCATATTGACCCCCAAGGGTTGATGGGAATATCCAAAGGTTGTGGTGGTGATGTTTGTTGTTGATTTTGGGAGACGGGGAAGCGACATAGCTAGGGGAATGGTCAAATAAGAAACAAATGAATAGCAGGTGGGGCAAGAGGCTCAGAAGGGACCTTCCCTAGATTTTTGGGTTTGTAAGAAACTGAAGGGAAAGTGTACTTTGAGACTTGCAAGATTCTTTTAATGTCACCTTTCAATAAAATAGAATCAGTTCATTAAAGCATGCTACTTGTCTGGCCTACTATTAGTTACAGTCCTATTAATTATTTTCATGTAATGAATGTTTGGAGGTTGATGAACAATCTGAAACTTCATGAAGGGAAGAATGTGAGCCAGTGAGGTGAAGAGTTTGAAGATGCCTGCTTTCATAGATTTTGGAGAGGACATTCCTGTGTCTTAACCTTTTCCTTGCAAGAACCTATGAGGTACTTTTTCCCCAGCACTCCTGCAAAGTAGGCTTTGGCAGAAGGTACGCGTAAATTTCTGCAGCCAAATCTCCAGCATTAACCTGTCTGTCTGTTACTAGTTGGTTTTGAAGTTGAAAACTTAAGCACGCTACAGTAACATGTTTATTTTAGTGTACCCGTCTCCTGACCGAGAGGCATACCATAAATAAGACTTGGCTGTGGAAATTATGATACAAGTTATTTCCCTCTCTGAAACTATGCTGGCAAAAGTGGTGGTTTACCTGTTTTTCCAGCCATTACATATGCATTTACATACCATCACTAGATGTTGACTGCCATATCTATGGTTGCTTGTTGCTTTTTATTTACTGTACTGCTTTAAGGTTTTAACTAAAAGGGGCTGCCTTGGGATCTGAAATGGAGATGAGTACTGTAAATTAGAACTGATTCAGTTAGATGAAAGCAGAGAAATCCTAACAGTTCAACACGATTATGATCTAGACATATGCACAATCCAGCATAGCCAAGGCAGAATTCAGCCCCTTCCTGAGCCAGAAACAACACACGGCTACGATCGATTCTATGTAATCGTGAAAACAAAGCTACAGTACACCGAAGCCATTACCGGGGAAACTTACGCGGCGTGAATTCTGCTTCCTTCAATAAACTGTACCTAAATAAAGTGTGACTTATATGCAGAACAGATCATGTGTCAATCCGGTATTTGTTGCCACGTCCCTCTGGCACAGGCATTATCTTCAGATAACCAAGTTGAACCCCAAGCATTGTTTATTTTGTTGTCCACTTCCACGATCTCACCCCTCCCCTCCCGCGCCAAACGTCAGTCTTGCCATCGGTTCATATTCCTAAGAGAAGGTACCGGAATGCCGCCCACGCTCTTGCACCCGGGAAAGGCGTGCACTCATTCACACGTCCGCGACTCCCCGCTTCCCCTTTCCGACGCGTCCCCTCCCGCTCCGCGCCGTCTCCGAGCGATAACAGAACGTGGGCGGCCCGGACAGCTTTTATTTTTGCATAGCTTCCGCTGATCGTCCAATAGCTGGCCGAGATGGCCCCCTCTCATTTGCATAGTGGTCGTCGTGGGCCAATGGGCTGGGAGGCTTGGAGAGTGCTTGGAACGCGATGTTGCCTCCGCCTGCCCTCGCTCGAGTGCGGGCGGGCGACGCCGAGCGAGCGATCCCTTTCGCGAACTCAACGCGGGACGAAGATCGGCCCTGCTCTTTTGGGGGGCTGGAGCCTTGGGGGTTACGCTGCTGCTGCTGCTACGACTCGAGGTGGGAGTATGTCGGTGGCGGGCCTGAAGAAGCAGTTCCATAAAGCTAGTCAGGTAAGGAGAGCTCGCGGAGGAAATGTGGTTACTGCAATCCGCCTCGCAGACCTGGGAAAAAGGGCATGGGCGCCCCCCGTAACTGGGTTCGCACGACACACTAAGCTTCTGCAGGGTTTCTTTTTTAGGGACGCCCCAATTGGGACGGTTCATATCGCGTAGGTTGTGCATCCAGCTAGTTTGATCAGTAAACCACGATTAAACAAGCTGTGGCCTGGCATGTTGCGAGAAAGCAGTCCACGGAGGAGGATACATAGAGTGGGAGAGGGGAGGCTCTAGCCTTGACCCAACTGAAAGTCCCTCAATGGGTTGTTGGCTGAATTTTCCTGCCAACTTTTCCTCTTGGCGCGACTATCTAGATCCGTGCATATATATGAATTTATTCTATCCATTCCTCTTGGGAGGGGGCCGGTTTGAAGGGTTCACATCCTTCAGGACCCCTTCCTTGATTACCCAGTTTGTAGCCCCCCCCACGTAGCCCTGGAAGACATTTCTGTGCCACTTTGAATCCTGTGCCTGAATTCCCTTGCATCTTTGCAAAATGTTAAGGTTGTGCAGTAGGCACATGCTTACATTTTTGAAATATTATTTAAAAAGCAGTATGCACGAAGGGATTCCCAAGCAGCCTTTGGGGTGGTCCTATTGCTCAGTGCTAGCAACCAGTTTCTCTCCAGCGTGTTTACTTTTCCAGCAACTCTATTTGGGAATTCAGCTCTTCTGTCACTTGAGGTTGAACCTCATTGCATTGAAGGTGGTGGAGTTGGCTGGGTGATGAGGGGCTGCAGAGGACTTAGCTTTAATGCTTGTCCAGATGTTGCTTCAGCATATTCTTGTGTGGAACTGGAGAGGTCATTTATCCTTTTTATTGAGTTTTGGATCCCTGTTGCCCCTTGGTGGGTGCTGAGTATGTGTGTTCATTGAAACCAGTGTAGTTGCATTTCTTTTTCAGAGAAAACCTTGGAAAATTTTTGCCAAATTCCTTTTGGCAAAAGGACCATGATGTAGGGGGAGAAATCCTCCAACTTCAAATTATTTTAAAATTGGATTTATAGTATAGACTTTTGTAAGTGAGCAAGACGATTAACTAGTGTCTCCGAAATATGTCGCTTTCAAAAGACAATTCTGTGCATTCTCAAGTATTTGGTATGGAAAATATGGAATTGGATTTATGTCCTGCTTTATTTTGTATGGCTAAGTAAAGGTAGGTCGTATTTGAACTTCCTGATGGCTGGGCTATTTTGAGAGTTGAAGTCTAAACATTTTAAAGTGCCTAAGATTGTGCCTGCCCCACAACAACAACCCTATAAAGTGAGTTGAGCTGAGAAAGAGGCTCCCCACCTAAGGGAGGACTAGAAATTATAGTCTCCTGGTTTCCAGTCCAGAATCTCAACCACTACACCAGACTGATTCCACACAAGTTAATAGACTTCTTTTTTTCAGTTGGGCACATACATTTCTCTCCATTGTCTGAATTTGTCATATTAGTTTTTATTAATTCTGATACCATTCTAAAAGAGGAAATCCTGGTATGATATTTGTCAAGCAGGAGAAGATGCTGGTGCAATTTGTCAGTGCTGGAATTGTAGTACAGGTAGTCCTCAACTTACAATCATTCATTTAGTGACCATTTGAAGTTAGAGGGGCACTGAAAAGAGTTACATAGGATTGGTTCTTGCACGATCATTGTAACATCACCATAGTCATGTGATCAAAACCAAGCTGGCTGGGGAACTCTGGGAGTTGAAGTCTGTACCTCTGGAAACATCTAGATTAGGAACAGCTATTTTAATTGGTTCTTCCCTTTCATTTCTGCATGGAAGGAAAGCTACTAAAATAAAATTCTGCAAAAGAGAGAGAGCCTCCCTTTCAAACTTAGATTTCTGATTAACTTTTTTGATATTTAGTATGCTTATACTCAACCGTTCCTATGTGGAGTTTTTCGTGAGTTGTGTTTTTTCCTTCACCCTGTTATCCTTAAAACAACCATTGGGATAGGTTAGACTGATAGATAATAACTGGCTCAAAGTCAGACCCATGAAGACACTTATTCTTCTTGGCCTGAGACATAAACCGGTACAGCTCACGGGTGTCTGATGGGTCAAAGCCAGTGCAACTACTTAGTAAGTTTTGCACGGTGATAGTAAGTGTTTTTGTTATTTTCTTAGGCAGGATGTTAACCATCCATTAATCTCTTTATCATCCAAAAAAGTATTGGTGTTTCCTTGAGTCTAAGATGCTAACAAGTGTATGGTAGCCTAATTGTCTTCAAATTGTCTTTTAGGTAATAAAAAATGTGTTATAAAATAAAAGGACTTGTATTTGCATATATTAGTTCAGAGGAGATCAAACCAGTCAATCCTACAGGAAATTAGAAGGACAGATACTGAAGGTGATACTCAAATACTTTGGCTACCTAATGCGAAGAGAAGGCCCATTGGAGAAGACCACCATGCTGGGAAAGACTGAAGGCAAAAGAAGAAGGGACGGCAGAGGATGAGATAGATGGTTACATAGCATAGTAAGTGCAATGGGAGTGTATTTGGGCAGATTCCAGGAGGCAGTGCAGGATGGGGAGGTCTGGCATGCTGCAGTCCATGGGGTCACGAAGAGTCAGACTCGACTGCATGACTGAACAACAAATATTAGTTAATTAAGGTGCATTGAGTCAGACCCAGTCTACATGAACAAATGCTCTCAACTTATCCTCAACCTATTCATGTCTATAACTCTTCTAAGGATGTTCTAGAATCTTGATGCCATCCATCCAGCTTATCTATTGCCTTTTTCATCTTCTGTTTCCTTCAATCTTGTCAAGCATCGCTGTCTTTTTTTTAACTCCATCATAATTTTCATAACTTACCCAAAGCCACTTTCTGTGAGATGGGCAGCCATGTAAATCTGATTAACAATTATCTGTTGCTGATTGTTGATTGATTGCTTGATTATGTATCATCAAGTTGTTTTTGACTCCTATAGACCACGTAACTAGGTTTTCTTCATGGTCTTTCAGGTTAGGTAAGCATTTATTTATAAGTATTTATAATACTTATTATTTGTTTGTTCCAATTAGGACCAAAGTTGTTGGTTCTTTTTTCAGTCCTTGATATTAGTCATAACTGGCTCCAAATCTAAAATCTGTCTTCTCTTATTTTCTCTAAAAGTTCAGTTTTTCTATGTTGGACATTATCACTGGAAAGGCTGCTGCTTTAAATTGTGTCCAAGGCTATCATTGCCACCTTCCATAAATTCAATCTGGTCCTCATTCCTTGAGTACAATACACTATTTTAAACTATTCTGGAGCCCAAGAAAACAAAATGATATATTATCTTGCCTTTACAGTCAGCAAGGAATTCATTTGATTAGTGGTTGATGCTCCTTTGGGCTAATTAATATGTTACATTAATCCACTTTTTTTTAACTCATTCAAAATGAGTTCTTCTTAGTCCTCTTTATTTTCAGCTAATAAAATGGAATCATTTGCATATCTCAGACTGTTAGAGTTTCAACTTCCAATTTTCATTCCAGCTGCCCTGTTGTCCAGTCTTGTCACCATTCTTACATTTGTATACATTAAATGGTCATGGAGACAATATGCTCCCTTGTCTTTCTTGCTTCACTTTTCTGAATCCCTCTTTTTTTTCAAACTCAGTTCTTACAGTAGCTATTTGTTCATGGTAAATGTTCTTTAGAAAAAAGATAATGAGATGTTCTGATGCAGGCATTAGCCTTAATCATTTCTAGGTCTGTAAAGTGCTCCAAATTCCATTCAGAACAGTTCCTTTGGAGAGAAGGGAGAAAGAACATGGGATCTACAGTATCTGCAACTCACTAAAGCAGCCATTTCTCTTTCCAGAATCATGGGATCTTGGAAGCAGACATATGTTAGGCTTGCATTCCCCATGTTCCAAAGCACCTCTTCAAAACTGAATCTGAAACTTTGGATATCCCTAATATATTTGTGTATTATATTAATAATTTACACAAAGGTCTTGTTTGTAGACAATAAACCTTTGGAAATTGTTATTCACCTATCTACAGTACTGTGCAAAAATCTTAGGCCACCATTAGATTTGTTGTTTGAGCAATGATATAATGACCATATATAGTTATGTCTCAGTCTCTTTATTAGAATACAACCAGGAAATACAGGAAATTTGTATGCGGTATTCAAAAACAGGAAAAAGCAGAAAAAACAGCTTCCATGGGCTAAAGTGGCAAGTACTTTAGTCCTGATTATTTTATACTGACTTTTGCCTGAAGAAGCTATTTTGTTCTGAAAATTGTGTTTATTTAAATTTTGTTACATATTTCTTGTATATTCTGTTTGAATCTTAATACAGACCAAAAATAGTTATGGATGATCATTAAAACTTTGCTAAAACAAAGCAGGTGGTGGCCTAAGACTTTTGCACAGCACTGTATCCTTCCTTCCTCCATCCATTCACCTTAGAAACTGTCCCAAAGTCATCCAGTTGGCTTCTGTCCCTAAGAAAGGACTAGAACTCATGGGTTTCTAATCCAGTGACATTACTATAATACTGGCTTTAAACAATTTAATGTATTTCATCTAGACTTATTTGACAGTTGCTTTGTTTCCTGAATATTTTTTCTCTCTGCAGATGTTTCTGTTCTTCTGTAGTCTCTTTTGTAAAGGGTTCAGCATAATTTTCCCATCTTCCATTAACTCTCTTAGGATTTTCCATGATTATTCTTGAATTAGGACTATTCAGTGGTATATTATTTTGCAATTTCTCTGATCTGAAAACTATCATTTTCCTTGTCTTGTTGTTTTCGTCTATTTGACAAATCTTTGATTAAGATAGATGCCTCTGCTCTTTTGTTTTTGCTTGATGTTGAAGGTCTGCTTTCAGTTATATGATCTAGTTGTTCAAGGTTTTCATTCTGCACCTTTCCTAGCCTATCATGGTAGCTTATTCTGAAAAGCATCTGGAACTTTTGCATAAATTAAATATCAGTAAGGTTTTCATTTGATACATGGGCCTACCTCTCTCCCTCCCTCCCTTCCGTCCATCTCTCTGTCCGTCCGTCCGTCCCTCCCCAGCTCAAATATATGACTCTGGGCAGCTAACAAAACAAAATAAAAGCATAATAACAAAACATTTTTACATCTATCTGAGCCAAGAATCAAACACATACCCCAGATGGACCAAGAAATGTGACACCAAAAAAACAAAAACAAAAGGATAGTCCATCTTTAATCATATAAATGACTTCTCCAACAGAAAGGCAAAATGCCTTCATTAGGTTTTCAATAATGACCTATTTATAGTAGCTTTGTGTCCTTTGTTCTTGAATTTTTGCCTTATTAAGAGAAGCCTGGCAAATACCCTTAGTGACAGGATCTCCTTACCACTCTGATTGAGATATCTCATCACCTCCAGATCTGCTCATGAAAGTTCTGCCTTGTATCCAGTAATTAGAGGAAAATCTTCCAACTTGAGGATATTCATCATCTGGTAGCCAGACTCATCTAAATGCTACAGCTATGCCCATACTATTTCTTGGTAGGAGTAGAGAAGGTTTATTTTTCTATTGCCTTCCTTCAGGTTTGATTTTGGAAGTCTTCTAAATATTTTGGCTTAATTCATGCTTTCAGAACTTCATCCTTCTCTTTACTTACTACCAAAAGCTTCTGCTAACATCATTCTCAGAATCATTGGTGGTGGTGGGACCTCCCTGCACCTCAAGTGGGTAACTCCCAAGGAGGGATGTCACACAGACCCATGGTTTGTTTTAACTATTATTTGTCCAGGTTGCAGTGGGTGGATGCAGATGACACACAAAGCCCTACTGAATTATAATGAAGCCTATACTGAACCCATTATGGCTTAATACACTGTTACCCAACAATAGTAATTTCCAGATATATGGACTTCAGTTCCTAGAATTCCATAGCCAGCCTCCTCATAAAATTCTGGAAACTGAAATCCACACAACTGGAAATTGCCAAGGTTGGGAAGCATTGGCAAAATCTAGCCATAATTTTGAGAATTGTATTTTTTTCAAATTGATTTTATAAATGGCTTTGGAAGTTATGATGAAAACTGGCCATATTATATCTTTCAAATTAATCAGTGCTGTTTTTTACTCTTGACTGATGAGGGTCCCTCCTCCCAGAGGTTTAGATATATGCTGCTTAAACTTAGTGGATGCCCTTTTTTAAGAAAGATACTTCTTATTCGACCAGTAAATTACTCATCTGAATGAGGCAGCTGTTGTGCCTTTTTTCTCATGTGAAGAACAAAAGAGGCATTCTTCATAAAGTTTGACTAACTGCAACATAAGCATTGCTGAGCTACGGGCATACAATAACTCTGCAATGCATCTCAAGAGTATAAAATATCTGTGGGTTGTATTGGATTCATTACATTGCTGAATCAGAGATAACAGAGTACATAGATGGGATAGTCCCTGACACATTGCACGAATAACAGGGATGAATTTGTATACATGCTAATTTATAGACAGAGATGCCAATTAAGAAACAATTACCATCACATAAGTAAAAATGCAATAACCCTAAGATAAACAACAGCAGCTATAGGGTGTGGGTGGATGAATGGATGATATGGTAGTAGAGACATAATCAGCTCTTCAGAACATCCAGAGTGATGCTTTGTCAGCTTTGAAGCTCGCACATTCTTTTTATGGTGTATGAATTGGTCTTAAACAGGTCATGGAAGGGAAATTTAGTCCAGAGGTAAATAAGGGTAAGATTGAGGCTGAGAAATTTGTCTGAAATGATGGAAGAAGATATAGGCCTAGAAGTTGTAGCCTTGTTAAGGAAGCCAGAATTCTGGGAGGAGGCCAGGAAGTAGAAGGTTAGCTTTTGGTTGATTGGAACAGGGCTGTAGACTTCTGCAAGCAGACAGAATTTGCTATTGTCCAAACAACGGCTAAGACCTGATTGGGTTTTATTTATAGACTGGCCATGTCAAGAAAATGACTAATGAGCTACTTGGATAAGGGAGATGAGCTACTTGGATAATGGAAATGTGCTAGTCTGTGGAAGGACATGGCAACCACTTTTCAACTTCCTTCTCCTCGTCTTTCACTCTGAAACCCTCGTTGGTTTGCTCCAAGGGAAGATGTACAACTTTGAACACTCTTTTTTTAAGTATACAGCAGCTTTAAAGGAAATGTTCAACTGATTTTTGCATTTCATCTGGGCTCATATATTGTGATAAACCTTAAAGTGGTTTGCTTATGTGTGACCTGGTGCTGTGTACAAAACCAGTCTTAGTGTGAAAGAATAAGAAGGTGGAACCAAGTGTATCATCAAAGGTTGCAGATGGAGATTGCTAGATTTAGAGGTATCATAGAAGGTTGCTAGATATTACATTTATTTTCTCCAGTAAATATCTAACTGAAAGTGATGAGGTTAAGCTAAATATTAGCAACCTGAATAATTTTTGACAGGCAGAAAAGACATAGCTTTAACATTGGGGAGGACCTTTTAAAGTAGTACAGTATCTCTCACCTCCATCTGATGTGGTGCAGTCTGTTCTGCTCCATACATCATGCTATATGCTCACACCTGGTACTGAAAATAATTGAGAGCCATGGATGTCTGGCAGAGACTGCCATGTGCACCACAGAATCATTGTATAAACAACACGAGTTGTATTTATGTTGGTCGCATCAGGACACAAAAGACGTACAGTATGAAATTTGAATAATTGCTGTAATAACTCGAAAGCACGGATGAGGCCATTACTCTGGCTGCTCAGACTGTCAGCATGTCTAATAGTGACCACATGAAGAAAAGCATCCAGAAGAACCAGCCTACGGCAGACTGCTTTCCAGATGTATTGAAACTTCAACTCCCCACATTCCTGAGCAAGTAGAAAAATCTGCCAGTGCACCTGCAAGTGATCAGTGGAGAAGGCAGGCTGACACATTTTATTTGGGGCCTTGTTTTATGTTTGTTGTGAAGAACTGATGCCTGGTGAAAGCTAGACTTGCCTGTGAATCTGCAAGATAGAAAAATGAAAGCGCTCTGAGGAAAGAGAAGCTGGCAGAAGCTGGCTCAGATCCCTTTTCGGAGAAGAGAGTGTTGTAGGTGCAGTATTCACTTGGGAAGATGTGATTAAGGAATGAGAGTGTCAAAGCTAGGAAGAACAGTATTCAAGAAAAGCAGTGCTTGATAATGTAATGAATACTCTGATCCAAAAGGGTTGCAGAGGAAACATGGGGTGGGGCATCAAATCAACCATTTGGGGGCTGCCTGAAATAGAGGTATAAGTCAAAGTCAGAGAGTCAAAGGCTCATACAATTAGTCCAGCGGAGCTGAGAAACGTATGTCATTTATTTACAAAGCATTATAAATAAGAAATCGATTCAGCTATAGCTGATTTGGTTCGTACATTACTCTAATTTGTAAATCATGATTTATAAATGTGTTGAGTTTGGTCCCAAGAGTGTACATTGCGTCATCACATTATAATGTCAAAACAAGATCAACATAACTTAGTGGTTCGGTTTGTACAACCCACTTACTTAATGAATTCTAAGATGACAGCATAATCAAGAACTAATCAAATGGGCTGGATTTGTGTAACATGCTCCCCCCTCAAAAAAAACTCTAGCCCAAGTGAACTCTGAGCAATCTTAGCATGTTTGCAAAACAATTTAACAGATTTTTTTCTGATCAGATGTAACACAGTCTCCATAGCTGGATGGAAATGCAGACCTCAAGCTTTTAATCTCCAGTACAGCACATCACCTACATGCACATCACCTATGGTGTGTTGTGGTGCCTCTGGAAGCTGATGAAGGCCATTTTCCTTGATAAATTATCTGTTTGGTGGGCAACATGCCAGACACATTATGCAAAGACCCAGCTCTCTAGAAAAGGCTCTAATGCTTGGAAAGGTAGAAGGAAAAAGAAGAAGAGAGTGACCAGCAGCAAGGTATATGGACTCAGTTATGGAGCAATGAGAGGACCATTGGGAGATTTGAAAGAACAGGTCAGGGACAGATTGTCACATCACTAAGAGTAAAAAATTATTTGACAACATTTTATCCATGCCAGTAGAAACCAGTCTCTATAACTAGGATCATGTAACTCATTAAACTAAAATAGGGTTTGCTTGTTTGTGACTTAATTGAGTGAATTGAGCCATGTGCATAGTAAATCATGATTTATGGTTCAGCATGCCTCTGTCTTTTTGCTAACCCCAGCACATTTCTAGAAATAAGCAGCTGAACCTGGAGAGAGTGGTCCTCCCACTATGTACATTTTGGATCCACGTTATTACAGCAATTATTCAAATAATAATTTCTCTCTCTCTGCGCTCTTTGTTGAAAAGTCAGAAGTTGACTTTGGGCTCACAGTTCTCTACTCTGTACCAAGATTACAGTGACCTGATTGAGATGTAGAAATGGGGTCACCTTGAAGATGGGAATCCACAAGATGAGAGTTGGGTTCTCTAGGCTTGATTGTGTAGCGCCCCTCGACAGTGTATCTCCTGTTTTATCTGAACTTTGTGCAAGACAGTCTTAACGTGTTGTGTCTACAAGAGGCTTATATCTTGGAATTAAATTGGGAAGCAGCAAAATGCAATTTAGATGGAATATCTTGTCCCCAGACTGGTTGACACTGGTGAAAATATCTTTTTATGTTTTCATATTGAGCCTACACATTGAAACATAATTGCGTGCCACAGTGTCATCAGAAATTGGATTGGATATTGCATCTTGAAGCCCAGCAGCCTCGTCACGTGAGATGTGTTTTGTGCCCTAAGGGAAAAAGAGAGTCTTCCTACAAGCTCAATTTTCATGTAAAAAGTAATGCAAAGTTTTCCTTTGGCTCTGTTACTTCAGTATGTTGCCCTTTTTATTATTTCTTAAGGAAATAATCTGGCTTTCAGGTTTTGCTTATGGTTTTCATTCATGGAGAACAAGCTCAGAAGATTAGAATACATTTCTTCTGACTATAGATCACAAACTAATCCACCATTTGATATGCATCGTAACAACTGATGTACATTAAGTGCACTGATAGCAACTGAACATTTTTTTTGTGCATGGCATTTCCATATGAGGGTTTTCTTTCCAGCTATAATCAGATTTTTAGACTGGGAAGCCTATTACGTTTTTAACATTCCAGGCTGTGTTTATGGATGTCTGCTACAATATTTTATGCCATTTTATTTATGGAACTGTCAAATTACAAGCATTTCTTGATCCAGTGACCTGTCAGAGTTTCCCAGTGCATATGCTTTCTTTGTTTGCGGAATGTGGAGTGAGCAAGGTAGCACAGTTATAAAGTCACTGAGGCAAGTCCCCAAATACTTTTAAAAAGATTTCTTGCAACACCTAACAGTACTCAAGAGTTTCTGAAATTCTTCATAAGATCATTAAAATTAAATTAAAAAATCTAAATCATGGCCTGGTTGACCCAACACATTAAGCTATCTTGGGTTACTTTATTTTTCATGGTGTATTGTATGAATATACTGTTTGCCATTGTTGTGATTTGTGGTGGTTGCTGCTGTACATACACTTAGAAAAGAAGAATAAAACACGTAGGCTTGCTTAAAAAATAAGAAAAGGATAGAGGGGGGATGGCTGCAATCCAGTTTTAGTTTTTGATTTTCTAGCAGTTGCATTTTGCTTGTGCAGGAGAAACTCTTTGAAATGTGAGGCATTCTCTTTTTGGAAGATACGTTATTTTGCAAGATACCAAGT
>JANHZU010002995.1:37125-48123 GCA_032468055.1 Acrochordus granulatus
TTTTTTAAAGTTCTCCCCCAAATTGATGTATAAGTGTTGTTTTTTCTTTACAAGGTGCTGCACTGGTCGATGTGGGGGAAAGTATGAAGCAGATGGCTGAAGTGAAAGACTCTCTAGATATCACCATAAAGCAGAATTTTATTGATCCTCTCCAACTACTGCAGGAAAAAGATTTAAAAGAGATTGGAGTGAGTTTACCTCGACCTTGAATATTTGCCTAGGGACCCTTGGAAAAATATTAGTGTTTCTCAAATTTCTCTCACGTGCTTTTTCACTCATAATGTCTGTTGATTGGATTTGCACAAGATCTTAAACCTAAGCTAACAAAATGTAATTGCCATATTCACGTAATGGGCAATGCTCAAACAAATGGCATTTCGTATGGCCTAACGTGGCTGTGCCAAAAGAATGGCTGAATTTCAGCAACACGTTGAATCATAAATCTGTTGTCCAGCCCATGGTCACTAAACTCTGAAGCCCAACACTGCTCAATAGACACTGGCTGTGAAAGCCTACACCATTAACCCATGACTCAAACAGAGGTGAGCACACCTAGTGATTTAGTGGAGTCTTGAATCTTAATGGGCACTCTACATTCAAGAGAGAGAGGATGGAAGAAATTTAATGAGAGCCAGAATATAAAAACAGACCATAGTTCAGTAAGCATTGCTTCTGATTTAGATGGGCTGAAGATTTTTTTTACACTGAACAAAATGTCTAGCGTGGAAGAGTTTATTGCAAAGCTCCTGTTGAAGGGTTCACAGAAGCTGTTATGTTATTTTTATCTTTAGCCATTCCAACATTTCTTCTTTTTGCTTTAACCATTTGGTTCTCTTCTTTGCCTTTTTTTCTTTCAAATAGCACCATCTGAAAAAATTAGAAGGCCGGCGTCTAGATTATGATTACAAAAAGAAGCGTCTCGGGAAGATTCCAGATGAAGAAGTGAAGCAAGCCGTTGAGAAGTTTGAAGAGTCCAAAGTGTTGGCAGAACGGAGCATGTTCAACTTTTTAGAAAATGATGTAAGCTCCTCTTCTTGATGTTTGAGTGCGAGACATACCTGCGTGGGTGTTTGTGGTGCATGTGACGTGGTGCAACTAGTAATTGTGAAAATGAACAGGTTGCCAGTTCTCTAGGCGCTTCCTACTCTTTTCCAAATAAGCAAAAGGATGAAACCTATGAATGGCCCTTCCTGCAATTTGGGTTGCTCTTCCTGGAAATGGTTGAGAAGCGGATTTAAGTGGAGTAGCAGGCAGTCTACCCCTCTCACACCTGTTATCTGTGTAGTTTGGTGATGCACTTTCTTGCTATTTTAAAGTGCAGCAGATAGAAAACACATCTAGCATTATCCCTAAAATAGTTTTAAGCTTTCCCTCTCCAAATCCCAACAAAATTTTTACCTTGACATCTTTATCACCTCTTGTGCATTAGCTGTGTGCAAAGCATTTTTTTTTTTTGGAATGACAGATTCTGCACACATGTAAGTAAACTGGATGCCTGATCAGCTCCAGTCTGGCATAGTCCAGACAGAAAGACAGAATTTGTTGGAAGGTTTGAATTTAAGAACAGTACAGAGAGTCCTCGCCTTACAACCATTTGTTTAGTGATGGCTCAAAGTTACAGTGGCACTGAAAAAAATGACTTACGACCAGGCCTCACATTTAGGGCTGTCGCAGCATCCCCATGGTCACATGATCAAATCTGGGAGCTCAGAAACCAGCATGTATTTGAAATAGTTGCAGGGTCCTGGAGTCACATGCTCATCACTTTGCAACCTTCCCAGCTGACTTCTAACCACCAAAGTCGATGGGGGAAGGTGGATTTACTTAATCATGTAACTCATTTAATCACTGCAGTAATTCACTAAAGAACAGTGGCAAAAAAGGTCCTAATGTTGGGCAAGGCCCACGTAACAACCACCTTGCAAATGGAAATTCTGGTCCCAATTGTGGTCATAAGTTGAGAACTACCATTACTGCAGGTTTTCCAGAAGACCAGAGGGGTCGTCCTAGACTCACAGAAGTATAGAATGGGAAAGGATCTTAAGTATCTCTTAGAGCTTTAGTCCAGACCTTTGCCCAATGCAGACTCCCGTAGAGCACGTATGACTGACAAATACCCAGGTCATGTTTGTTTGAAGACTTCCAGTGAAAGAAAACCCACCCGAGAAAATTCCCTTCATCTGCCCCCCATCCTCACTCAGTTTAACGAAAGACTGTTTGCTGCAGAATATCTTCAGTTCAACTTCCGTTGAATTCTCCTGAGCAATGCTGAACTGCAGGGCAACTGGGAGTGCGCGCGAGTGGCCTGCTTCTCAGGTTGCGATCTTTTTCCCAACGCTCAGACTTCTTCTTGGCTTCTCCCGCTTTTATCAACTGCGACTGAAAGTCATGATGGAATTCTGCCGAGAAGTCATCCCGCTCTTGAGAAATGGCTGGGGAATTTCTCCTTCCCTTGGACAGCCATCTACCCACTTATTCTGCACCCTAGAGCATTTTAAAAGGTCACATTATGCCCAGTTCCACTTACTTGGTGTTGCTTTATGAAGTGCTGCCATCTAGCGATAATCGCGACTTAAGAAACTTGAAAATAGCTTGTACAGGTAGTCAAGTCCTCCGCTGTGATTCGACTGTAATGGAGCCTGGAAATGGTCATAAGCCATGCTGGTCATTAAGTGGGCAATATGACTGTGCTTGATTTTACAGCTTTGAAAGCCACTCTGTCGAATTCTTTTTCTCACTGATGCTCTTCCAGACTGTCCTTGTTCTTGGTCCCCCGCTCTTTCTCTAGACTTTTCTGTGCTAATAAGCCACACTGAATAAGAACTTATCTGCTCCTTTTGAGTCGTGTTTGCTCTAGCTTACTTGGGAAACGATGCACAAGTCACCAACTTTCTTTTGGGAGAAGGAAAATTGCATGCCGGGATGGAATTGATGGTTTTATTCCTTTTAGTTTTTCTTTTCTTTTTCTTTTGGGGGGGATTCCCTTCTTATAGATAGAACAAGTGAGCCAGCTGCTTGTCTTAATAGAAGCTGCACTGGATTACCATAAACAATCTGCAGAAATTTTGGAGGATCTGCAGAGCAAGCTACAGAATCGGTAAGCATAATAATGGATAGGTTACATTTCAAACTGAGGAAGCTTTAAGAAGTGCTATTCTAGGGCTGGGCAACCACAACTGGCTGACTGTCTAGGTTCACCCAATATATTAAGCGATACTTCATTATCACCATAGGGCCCTGACATGGCCATCAGATCCGGCCCTCATAAATTAAAAAGACTTTAGGATATCGCTCACCCATATTTTAAGGAACTACTTGGCCATATTCATTTAGTGGTATCTAATAAGCCATTCAAACACGGGTATCATCAGTCATAATGCAAATAACACAGTTAATGAATGATGTCATGTCATCTGAAGCAAATCTGATGATAATACAGCACATTTGCCATTGTTGTCTCTTGCAGATACCCATTTGCCTTTGCAGGTTAGCCCAACTTGGCTTCCTGCTGATTTTTGTGATCTTAACCTCCATCAGCTTCAGTGAACTAGCAGTCCTATTCCTTCAATAATTTTGAGGGTCCCAAGTTGGCCAACTCATCTCTCCATCCCACTGTTTTTCTTCAGGTCACTGTTATGACAAGATCCCCCTATTATGCGAATCCTTCCAAGGTTGAATAAACAACAGTTGCCTGAGTTTGTCCAGTACACTAAGTTCTAAAACACTGTTTACAGGCCACAGTGGCTAACTTGGGAAAATAAACTAAGTGAGAAGTAAACAAATCATACTGCGGCTTCAGCCCATGTATGAGTTTAGCTTATGTGGCTTTTAGATCTCATGAAGTGATCTTACACTCGTGTTTATGATTCCTTGACTAGTTCCTTGAAGGGCTGTGAGGGAGGAGGTGGTCTTGTATTTGTATACGTATCTCTGGAGACAGATTTCTCCTCTTCATTCTCAGTGAAGTCCCTTCCTAGTCTCATCAGCAATGAGCTGTGAAGCTCAAAATTACTGTTAGTGGGTAGGTTTGCACTTCTTGCTAAATCAAAACACAGGATATTTGGTTTAAGCTTACTGTGTAGTTAGGCCAATTACTGTTTATTCCATGAACTGCGGTTAAACAAACCATGTCTCAAGGCAGTGTGTGTGTGTGTGTGTGTGTGTATATATGAACTCATGGGTTTACAAGGACTTTGGACCATCAGTGATGGAAGCAGGATACCCCAACAGGGTGATTTTAACACTTAGAGCAGGAATTTTACTTTGAAAAGCTTGACCTTTCTTCTCCCCCCTCCGCCCCCTGGTTTCAGGATAAATATAGCTTCAAGTTGCCCTAAACGTGAATTTAAGCCAAAACCAATCACACGGACACATCTGGAAATAAGCAATAGTCAACAACACAATGGAATTTCTTTCAGTCCATCAATTAAAACATCAGGTAAGTAGTCATGGGATCTATTCTCTCAATGCTCACAGCATGGATGTGATTTTGAAATACTATGAAGAGATACTAGATACCCAAATCCTTGGCAGAAAATTTCCTTTTGCGACATTCTGGCTGAAAATGTATTAATCATTTCCATTCTTCTTAAAAATGTTTCATATTAGAGATCGTTCCAAAAACAGCATAAAGGAAGAGTAAGAAACTGGGATAATAGAAAGTTTAGCTTATTTCTCTTAGGTGAGCTGATTAGTAATCGCCTCCAAATTCATATAGCAAAAAATTACTTGGGAAATCACAATCTTTCTCTTACGTAAAACATATTCCCTGGAATGTTAGATTTTAAACAGGTGGCCATTTATTTTTATTTTTAATTAAAAATGTTTTACTTTATGAGTGGTCGGAGCTGGGCTTCTTTAAGAACCGTGACCAACTTTTAATGCTGGCTGATATAAAATGTATATTTTAACTCACTGATAAATTAATTCTGCCTCAAAATGGGACTGATTCCTTTGAAGGAAGCTACTTCATCCTGTAAAGATCTGATAGCAGATTAAACATGGATTTTTTGTCTTTTATATCCCAATTGTTTCCTGTTTAGTAGGTATAATTGTTTAAATTCAAAGAGGTGCCTCTCCCCATCAATTGTCTGAGCATGCTTCCTTCATGCGCAGATTCAACCGGCAGTTACCTTCAAGGGAATCCCATTCCTGATTTTGGAGTGATGGAATAATCCAGCCAGTGCACAAATGTCGAGAACTGTTAAGTTACTACAAGAGATGAATTGGTCAGAAAGAAAGAAATTCAGAACAGCAAATCATTCAGAAATATAGCGGGAACTAGTGCTCCTAGGAGGATTTTAGTATTAATTTTTCAGTCTATTAGAAAAATTTATAACATTGGATTTTGCTGCAAATTAATTGAGTTGAAGTTTGTGGGCAAGTAACCTGTACATCTAATCACTCAATTCTGACCAGGTTGTTCATTGCACATGGATCAGCCTTGCTGCCAAGCCTTGTATGATTTTGAACCTGAAAATGAAGGGGAACTTGGCTTTAAGGAAGGAGACATCATCACATTGACTAATCAGATTGATGAGAACTGGTATGAAGGCATGTTAAAAGGTGAATCCGGCTTCTTCCCCATCACCTACGTTGAAGTCATGGTCCCCTTGCCACAGTAAACGTGCTGTGTCCTTTTCACACTGCTGATGCAACCAAAACAGTATCTTTGCCCAAAGTGGTGTTTTCATTTCCGTGGCACTCTGTGAAAGCCCGTGCTTCTTCGACCAACTTAACTGACTCTTTTGTACATGTCTTTTAAGAAATATATTTATTTTGTGTCCGTACAATTTGTACATAAATTATTAAGTCCTTTCTTTGGGTTAAAACCAAAGAGAATCAGCCAGTCTAGTCCTGTGCTTTTGTGCCTTGAAAGTCTCCCTGAGGCTTCTCCTAAAAACAAAGCTTTTATACACATTATAGCAACAAGAAGCTCTTCATCTAGTGATGAATTTTTATTTATGGGTACAATTTCTCAGCTACTGTGAGTAACATTGGTCATTGTTGCGACACTACTGTTACATTTAACTTAACTGTGAAAAGCTAATAGTGCACTATATTTTGATTAGAGAAGAATGATTGCTTCCTCAATATTCCTGTATCAATTCAACATTATCTTCAAATGCTTAACTTTCACTGACCAGATATAATAAAACACTCTTGTGGGAAATACGTTTCCTTTGCATCTAACAAGGCATAACATTATTTGTCTACTAGCTTCATAACATCCATCAAACGTGGAGCTAAACTTTGATACTTGAGTTTTTGGTGAAGAACTACCTTTGTGAAAAATGAGTGGGGATAAGAAAAATTGTATGTTTTTCAGGTTCTCCAGGGAACCTGGTTTATAGTTACTGAGTTAGTTGACACGATAAATCTGGCTTCCCTCCTCTGGTACAAAAGATTCCTTAAAACTGTTTTTTCATACATTTCTGATCTGTTTTTCACCTTTCATTTAGGGCTCAGTCTAACTTCTTGCTCAAGCAAAGAGGCACTGCTATAGAGGAGTTTGCAGCAGAGCTCAAATTAATAGGGGTTTCTACTAAAATCAACTATAACGTATAACTAAGGATCAAATTAAACATGTTCCTCTCTCAAAATGAACAGTAAGATACAGTAAGGTCATCACTAGTTGCTGTTATTTTGTTGGATGAAGCATTCAAGAGTAATGTACTTGAGACAAACCTTCCTTATTTCACACTAGTATTATTAGTAATACTTCCTTATTTCACACTAGTATTACTTTTATTACACTAGTATTACTTTCACTCTACTCATATATTTCTAACGGTAGCAAACTGGATTTCTCTGAAGCCCAGAAGCAAAACACCCAAGTTCCCTAATTATTATAGAAAGGAGTTATCATTTGAAATTTCATGGGCATTTCATTTAACTATTGATGGATTTGGAGAAAAGAAAACTAAACTACTAGGTGTTATCAAGTTGTTATGGCTGAGTTGATGTTAGTCAAAATTTTATTAATCTTCCACAAAGGGGACATGAGCTACAATTTAAAATATAATACAGTAAAAATTTGTCAAGATGATGGACCCAGTTTGGAAAACGTTTCATTTGTTGGAAATAATATACAGAAAGTAAGACTTAAACCAGTCAAATATAAAGTTTAAAACATCATAAAGAGCCATCAGCTGGAAGGAAATATCTTTAATTGAAAGTAAATGTTTACCAGATTTGTGTCTTTAATAAGGCCACAAAGCTAGAAGTACCTAAACAGCAAGTGCCACAACAAACTGTTTAGATGTGCTAAAATATCAGAAGCCACCAGCATTAAAATTAGCAATTTTAAAAATTGCTATTGAAGAAATCCAACTGAAAGAAACCCTCCTGAAAAAAAAGACCATGTTTAAGAACCCTATCCTACATTGAGGCTGACAGCAATAGAAGCATTCTTTGACAGTTAATACAAGAGTCCTAAATAATTCTGAGTTTTAGATTGCATCTCCTTTTCCACTGTTGTCAGAAGGGGTTGAAAAAAAAGGTAATGGATGTTTCATCCTCCTTCCTGGGCATTTCCTTCATGCCTTTTCTGGAAGAATGACAGCAAAATGGAAGATTTCCCCATGTCTTCTTTCCTACTGCAAACCGATACTGTATTTAGACAACTTCTAGATCAACCACTAGCATGCTATATTATAGTCGTTTCTGTTGAAAAGAGAAAAAGCAAGTAATATATGGTTTTATATATTACTGGAGTGAAAGGAATTCCTTAATTGGTCATGTTTGTTGGAAAGCTACCAAGGAAGGCTACACTTGCAGCTTCAATACAAACTTCATACTGTCTGGATACAGGGAGGAGGAAGACCTTGAAGGGCACCACCAACATCTTTGCCAAAGACCACACTATGTGCAAAAACAAAGCAACAGTGTCAAGCAACGACTGGGCATTTGACTGGATAGCACACTACAGTTTACTGCTTTTCTAATTTAAGAAGATGAGGTTCTTGTCTGTTCATAGCAGGCTACAAAATGTAAGACTCCCAAGATGACCACAATCAAGATGACACCATCTGCCTTATCCTGCTGGTATGCAGTCATTCACCAATTGGCTGTTAGAAGTCACACTGTTGAGTTCTTGAAGTCAAGAGGGTGAAGGGAAGTTACGGCATCAGTAGTCAGGCAAAGCCAAACATCTCTGAAGCAACTTTCAATTTTGGGGAACCTGTTTCAGTTCAGGCATCTACTTTCGGTTACATTATGGGACAGCTGCGGGATTCATTCTGCTGCAGGGAGAAATGGACAGTTGAGGTATGATGAAGTCTGGTTTGGAGGGTTGTATGCATGTGCCCAACTATTTCAGTACAAAAGTGGTACTCAAAAGCCAAGTTTGCAACCCAGCTGGACAGTACTGGGAGCAAAATTCAGTTCTCTTCTCCAGTAAGGTTTGCAACATTGATAAGAATCCCATGACTGCTTTATTTTTTCTTTTTTAGACTGAGCATATCAAGGAGATTAAGAACATCACTGTAGAATATTAATGTGCTTTTTAAAACTTCTTCACCCCAGTTGGCATTTGAAGAAAATGCATCCCCACCAACCAAATAAAAACGTATGGACACTTTGCTCACCCTCAAGTTTTGGGAGTTTTGTTAAATCTACCTGGCTATGAATCCCAAGTTTGTTTTCTTCTGCAGTATCTTCCATTTCTCCATCACCCTCGCCTCTTTCCAGATACATGATAATTCCTTCTGCAGTTTCCTGAAAGTAGAAGATCTGTGAGCACATGGCAGAAATGTTGAGTAATACATTTTAAATTTATTCAGGTGCTTTCAAGTGAGTCTTCATCACTCCTAATAACTGCCTGGATAAGCCCACACAGTTGTCTTCTTGGTGACAGTTTTGTGTTCTTCTTCTTTGGCTGAAAGTGAGCAACTGATCAAAAGTCACTCAATTGGCTTTATGCCTAACTTGGGATAGAACTCATGGTCTCCTGGTTTCTACACTGTGCCTTTAACAACTACACTAAACTGGCTTTCTGAGTAATAATTAGGTCAAGTTAATTTGGTACTTACATTTCCATCACCATTAAGAAGGACAATACTGATGCTTTCTCCAACTCCACATGACTTTTGGGGTTCCCAAACTAGGTGGCCAGGACTTGAGCTTAAACCTGCCCTGTTTCCCCAAATCTGAAAAGAAATAGTGGCACGTAAATTTGATTCGATTTTAAATGGTGTATGACTGATGTGAAAGTGCGTATAATTATTCCAGCATGCTTACAATGAGAAGCAAAATAAAGCTATTTAGGGTTTATTCCCCCCACAGAAAATAAGAAAATTATTAAAATTGACACTCACAGTTACTATTTGACCAGCCTGAAGAATGAATTGAGCAGGAAACTGGTACATAATGTCAGATTTGTTTCTATGTTGCTTTCTAACCATCCATCCACCTAGTAGTTGATCCTGCAACCAAAGTTGCATTTAAGAAACAAGGGATCTAAAGCTCTAGTGAAAAACTTTCACCTCTCTTGCCAAGAAATCCTAACACATGAGTGAGCATTCATTGATAGCGGTCTCACTTTTTAGATTTCTATTTTGCTTTTCCTCCAGAAGCTTAAAGCAGTGGCCTCTTCCTCTTCTACCCCACAGACCTGTTGGTAAATTGAGTTACAAGACAGGAACAGGTCTAAAATCATCCAATGAGCTGCTGTACTTGAGGGTGGCCTTGAAGCTGAGTTTCTCCCCCCCTAATCCAACACCTCAATACTGGATATATCATACTGATTGTCATTGTATCATATGTATCCTCTTTGTAATAACTGTACATTCCAACAATGTAAGGTTAGAAGGGGGCAATTGGCCTGGAAGAAGTAACAGGTACAGTCTCCCCTTCCTATATTTTTATCACTTCATATCTAAGGATTCCAGAGCCACATTCCCATCCCAAAACTTGGAAAGAACAGGATTCATATAATCTACAGGTAGTCCTCCACTTATGACCATGATTGGGACCATAATTTCCAATGCTAAGCAAGGTGGCAGTTAAGTGAATTGCACCTGAGTTTATTACCTTTTCTGCCATGGTTAAGTGAATCACATGGTTGTTAAACCGCACTTCCCCCATTAACTTTGCTTGTCGAAAACCAGCTGGGAAGGTTGCAAATGGTGATTAGCTGACCCCAGGATGCTGCAATCAGTGTATATACATACCAGTTGCCAAGCACCTGACTTTTGTTCACGTGATCATGGAGATGTTGTGATGGTCATAAGTGCAAGTCATAAGTTCTAAGTCACTTTTTTCAGTGCTGTTGTAATTTCGAATAGTCATTAAACAAATTGTAAGTCAAGGACTACCCCTACTCCCAAAGGAGCTTTCCAGTAGCAAACAGACATCCAGGTGTTTGGAAACCTACAGATGAATCGTTTACCTTATCAGAATTGTTTTTAATTTTGATACATCTTCCTTCCATATCAATATCTTCTATGGAGATGCTTCCTGAAGAGGAAGCTTGCTGGACCACTTTGAAGCTCAGGCTGTGGGCCTGTTTCACGGTTGATGCTCGTTTCCTTTTCCTTCCTTGCAGGAACAGACGGTGGCCCTGACTTACGGTTGCCCACCTTCCACCACTTCTCATCTGTGATTCATTGCTCTCAGAGGAGAATCTGTAGAGATTCAAACTGCCAAAAAACAAACAAACAGACCTCACACCAAAAACGTTACTTTAACAAAAGACAACCTAAATTTAAAAAGGTTGGCTTGAATCAATGCAAGAACCTAACTGCAGTCAATAAAAGGGGAAGGCAACTGGCAGTTCTGGGTTTCAACTTGCCCCCTGCATGCTGTCCAAGAACCACCTGCTGTGTGCCTATAGTTGTTCTCAGTCATATGGAATCAGGCAAAGAACTCTTAAGTCTCTTCTCTGCCCAGTGTAAACAGAGTTTCAATAAGACTCTCTTCCTTCAGCACAACATTCCTGCCTGCCATTTGCCTGCATTTCTGCCTTAAAAGATGCTTGGGAATCTTCTAGCTCATCCA
>JANHZU010002995.1:53801-64353 GCA_032468055.1 Acrochordus granulatus
AAAGTCTGGGTGCAGCCAGAAGGCCCAGCGGGGCCACCTGGCAGCTCCTCCAGCCCGCCCGGGTGCCTCCTCTGTGTGGGCCAGCTCCCATCGAGGACTACGCCACCCCCTCCCCAGCGGAAGTGCCTCTCACCTGCTTCCCTGCCGAGCAGCAGGACTGACCTGGCCAGAAGCTGCGGGTGCTAATCGCGCAACGAGTCTGCCGACACCTGAAACGAAGATCGCTGCAGCGCTTGGTGGTCGAGAGCCCGGCGCGCCTCGGCCAGCTCCCCCTCGTATTTGGCTCGCAGGACGACCAAGTCGCGGCTGCCCTCCTCCTCGCACCGGCCCAGGCGGAGATGCAGCGCCGCTTTGGCCGCCTCCAAGGCCTGCACGCGCTGGATGTAGGCGGCCAAGCGGCCATTGAGCTGCCGCAGCTCCTCCTTCTCCCGCAGGAGGCTAGGGCTGGGCGGGGAGCACAAGAAGAGGTCAGACACCAGCCCGCTGTCCGCCTCCGACACCGGCGTGGAAAACCTGGGCGCCGCCATCGGGCCCGAAGAACCGGCCAGGGGACCTGGCCGGCGGTGCTTCGTCGCGGCTGCAGCGACAAAGTCCTCCGCCGCGGGCTTCCTGAACACGCCCTGCTGGGGGCCAAGGAGGGGCCCTTTTAAGGGGCCAATGGCCGCCCTGGAAGGAGGATGCTCCGCCGGGCTTGGAGGTGGAGAGCGGCCGAAGGGCAGCTTTTGGGCTCCGGGCGCTTTTATTTCCGCGCCCGCCGGACCTGCCAAGGGACTCTTGCGAAGCCATCGCAAAGCGGGTGTCTCGGGTGGTCCAAGGAGTTTCGAGGGTGAGGCACCTCGCGCGTCCCTTAGCCAATCGGTGCTCAAAAGGAGGCCGAGCCCCGGGGAGGCGGATCCGTTGCCAGGGCGCACACTCGCCACTGGCCATTCATAAAAGGATGCTGGCACAGAAATGGAGGACAGAACTAAAAGGAGGAGGGTGCAGGTAGAGATAAAGGCTAGGCTGCAGACACTCCAGAATATAACTGATGGGCTGGGATGACCTTGTGTGGACTTTCTATAAGGATGACTCTCCAGTCAAATGGCCAAATTGCTGAAGAATGATGAGAACCGAGTTGGAGGCATGTATGTTTTCTGGCTTGCTGGAAGAAAATCATGCTTAAAAATAACTCCAGCCTAGCAAGCATTCTGCCTGGCTTGTGTGAAGACAAGATCTCCAGTGCAAGATTTTTGGAATAGCAGTAAGCTGGGAAGTAAAAGCTGATATCAACATATCTCTACGGCAGTCTTAAAGACAAAGTGGGTGGTACTGCTCCCTTGGCCATGCTTGGTAACTTCCTGTCTATTGCTAAAGGCAAAAAAAAATGGCTTTTAGCTTTTAAAGACCAGCTGCTTTTTTTTTCTTTTAAATTTAACCTTTGTAAAGGAAGAACACAAGTATGCTTTCATCCCTATTATTTTCAGTGGTCTGGCAGGCGTTTTGCACCTGCTGCCTTCAAAGGCTGGGCTTTGCTTTGCGTGGGCATCTGCCTTGTCTTGGCCACTGTATTCCACAGCCTCAGGAATTAATTATTAAGCTCACTCCTAAAGAGCCAGATTTACAGCTGGCCAGGCGTGGGTGGGTAGAGCAGGCACTCTGCAGTGAGAGTGGTGATGCATGGTGGATCCATGGCATTCTTTTATTTTAGGTTTTAATGCCAGAGAGAGCAGCAGCAGCTGCTACTACAACCATGCTTTGAAAATCAATGGGATAATTTTAAGAGAAGTACAAGAATCTTTTCAAATGCTGAAAAGTCTGTTTTCTTCCATGCTCTCTTAAATTTGAAGAAAAGCACCCCAGATCCCAGTCTTTAGTGATTTGTCTAAAAAACTGAGATACATACAGACTAAACTATATTTTTAATCAACTGGGTTTGTGCAACTTATCCCTTTTTAATTAGTGCAATGTGGAAGGCCAGTCAGGATGCTTCCAGTTAATCACTGTTAGGGCTAGCAAATCTGAGCTGCAAAAATCCAGATGATCACTTAAGGGCAGCAGAGGGAGTTTTGGATATCTAGGCTACCATCCATAAGTCAAGTAGGAATTTTGAAGGCATGTAGTGCAGATACAGAAATCCTACAACAGGATATCATGCATCCTCTGTATTTACAAGTCAAATGTACCATGGTTCATCCCAAACTGGATTAATATGATCTTTTCCTTTGCATGCCTTATGAACCCATTCCTAATGGGCGGTGTCCATGTAACACCCTGCTTTTTAATGTTTTGCTAGCTTGTAGTTTAGTGTGTTATTGGAGTTCTGGGTAAGTTTGAATTTAAATTCCTAAAAAGTATCTGGAGTTTGACACTTTTTATGGCAACTGGACTTCTTTTCTTGTTGGTTGAGTCCAGCTGCCATGATTCAACCTCCAGACAATTCTACCTGGATGACTGAGAATTTTCATTGACATCTTCCTAAAAAGTGGTAGTCAAACCATACAAAAGCTGGTGGGGGAGATGAGCTTTTAATGGTTGCTGGATTTTGGGTTATAAAATCCATACTGCAAGTAAGCTAACTGTACGCCCATCATGGTAAGCCAAAGGATGCTTTTTTTTAAACCAAGAGTTGAAGAAGCAGCCACAATTTACTGGATTTACACAACATACCAAAACAAAGTCAAACTGGAATGGCTCTGTTTGCACAAGAATCCAAATTCTGAATTAACCAGCTGCATTTTAGGCTTACATGTTGTGCAGACTTGATGCAGTTTGTTTAGAATTCAGGGTTACAATTTACCAAAGTGAGCTGCATAAATCTGGATGAGCACTTAGAGGGCAGCACTACAGTCTGCTATCAAGTAACACTCTGACCTTTTAGCCCAGTCCTGTTTAGCAAGTTGCAGGATCTTAGAAAATTGGTCGAATCCTGGTTCACTTAATGAGGGGTATATTATGTAGGTCCACTTAATGAGGTATATTATGTAAGTTCACTTAATGAGGGGTATATTATGAAGGTTAATTTAATGAGGGGTATATTATGTAGGATGCAAACACAGCAATCTTGGTCTGGCATCAGGTGCAAGCCCAAATTCCCGCTAATGGGATGGGATGAGATTTCCCCCCACTTCTCCGGACGCACCTTCTTAGACAACCCACTAGAAGGCGTTCCTTCTCCAACGATAGCCAAGTTACTATCTGGGGCCAGCAAATCTCCAGCAACCTTTTTTCCTGGGTTTTGTGGTTTCGCAATGCGTATTTTAAGCCTTGACGGCGGCGTTGGACTAATTAGATATTGTCACGGTCGGCTGATCCCGTGGCCGCGCCACACTTTCTTTGGCCCCTTCCGAAGAAAGGACTGCCAGGAAAAAGGCACTTCTCTCTCTCTCTTTCACAGGTAGAATCAAAGCAAAGCAACGCTGGGGATTTGAAGGGCTGGGAAGGCATCTCAGCGCCCCTCGGCAAAACAGAAATCGCGCCGCGGCTGGCTGGTTGGCAACCTGGTCCTTTTCTTCGGGATTCGCTCTGATTCAATAGAGAGGAAGGTACGGTGGTTTTTCCTACAGAGACCCCGCACCCGGAAGACAGGTAAGAAGGGATGGGGGTGATGCTACGACCATTTTAGCTTCGAGCCCCAGCTTTGCAGAAACAACAGGCGTTCGCCGACTGCTTTCTCCGATAATATCCAAATAGGCAGAAACGGCAATCGGCTGGGGATGGTGGGAGCTGTGATCCAGCCGCCTACCTCACGGACCCGAGGGGGGAAAAGTAGTCAAAGGAGTGCATGTAACCGCTTTAAGCCCCCGGAGGAAAAATTCTAGACAAGACAATGAATTTAGTCGGAAAGAGGATAAATCTAGCAGCTTGGGGAATTGGCAATTTCTCCCATCCCATCTGAAATGGCATAATTTCAATCGAATAACTTTACAATTATTCATAAAAGTTATTCATTGAAACCTTCGAGAGAGGCCACGTGGATTCATACGTGGAAGTTTTGAGACTTTTTCTTTAATGCACCAGTTATTGCTCTCTCTCATCCTCTCTCTCGCATCCATTGAAATCGGTGAAGTAAAATGTAGAGATCGGAAAGATTTCATTGGGTCCGTTCCCTGAGTGAGTAAAAAATGGATCCAACTCAATTTGAAAGGAAGTTTGACGTAAGTGTGTTGAAAATGTCCCCCGTCCAAAAAGGATATACTCAATCGCGCGTACTTTGATTTGACGCAAAAGACTGTATACCCCATTGAGCATGTAGATGAATATGACTGAAAAACGTCCAGCCTGTCCTGGTACTAAGACAAACTTTCCTGTGATATTAGAGCGGCGGGCCGATTCCCACGTGCAGGTGAGCGTTCGTGCTGAATCCGTCCTTCCTTCACTCTTCTCCTCGCCCTCCGTCGCCCCGGAGGGAGGGACGTGAGACTGAGAGGTTGAGAACTTACTTTCTTGGCTCCTCCAGTTTGGTAATGAAGCCTCCTGCGAGTGAGAGTGCCAGTAGTGGTCTGAAGGACAGACTCTCTGGTGGTGTAGGGCAGGGAAAAACCGGGATTACCTCTGTTTGGCTCTGTCCACCGGACCACGCTTACCCATTACTGACGGAAGCCAGGTTTGCTGCATTAACTCAGCTGGGCTCATGCAATCTTCTGGGGATGGGACCATCAGATCTTTCGCCTCGTTTCGTGCGATCCCCGTCGGTCGATTAGCCTCAGGCGGCTTCTAGGCTCAAGGGACCCTTGGAGACATCAATCACTCCGTCCCGGGGACCGAGGTGTGTCAGCAATTCCTTCCTGCCTTACTCGCAATCCCAACCAACCTGAGGGTAAACCGCTGGCTGATGCCGCGGATTCCAGCGCAGGAGGGCTGGCGGGGAGGAGAACGGCTTGCGCGCACTCGGCGGTCCCGCTTGGCTAGCAGGCGGCGGCTTCCACGGCCCTCCTGCGCACCAGCTTGCCTGCCACGGCTGGAGCGCGCAGCTTCCACAACTGGCCCGGGCGGAGGGAGAGGGGGCGCTCGTGCGGCTCCCGCCCCATGGCTTTGCATCCCAGGACCGGGCGAAGTGCTGGCTGGGCGGTGGGTTGGAGCCTGGAAGGTGAGCGGACGGGCGGACGAGCTAGCCCTAGTCCGTCCGCCCCGCTGCTTGCTCTCCGGCCAGCTTCGTTCTGCAAACCTGCGGCGACGTCCCGGGGCTGCTTGGAGCGGAGGAACTCTTTCGCCTGGCTGCGCTTTGGTCCGCTCCTCCCTTCCCGCTGAGAAGGCGCCGGAGGAGAGAAAAACCGAGCGAGGTGGGCAAAGGTGGCGGTGGCGGGCGGGGACCGGGCACTCGAGGCGAGGCAGGAGCGGCCCCTTCTTTCGCTCTTCCCTCTCCTTGGTGGATGGACGCGAGGCTGAGAGGTTAAGGGCTCTCTTAGCTCCTTCTGTGTGGCAATGAAGTAGCCTCTGAGTATGCGGAGAGTGCCATTAGCTCAAGGTCTGAAGAAGCAGCAGACTCCCTAGGTGGGATAGGGTAGGGAAGAACAAGCTCACCTCTCCAATTAGCCATGGGACCTCATTGGGGGGCCAAACCTGGTGCTAGGGGATGTGTTAATTTGTGCACAACTGAGCCCTGATGTAGGGAAGCCAATGGCTCAGATGTGTGCCATGCCTTGAGCTGCTGACTAGCCCACCAGTTACATTTCAGGCTAGAGTGTTGGGAAAAACAGCCTAACTCACCTGTTTCACAAGGTTGTAAGAGCAATAAACTGAGGAAGGGGAGCCAAACCAATGTTTTTGAACCCTTGAAACACAGCAAGATGTGTATAGAGCTAAATAACTTCAGGCTGAAAAAGGACAGCCAGTCCGAGTGGTTAGTAAAAGTCTTTCACAATATTCAGAGATACTGGCTGCATTCTTACATGATAGCAGGTAGATTGTTAGGTTTTGGCTTAGCATGTTGTGTGAACTCAACAGTTGCAAACCATGGATTGTGGCTTTGTCATCATGTGGCTAAGCCCGCAGGAGCTTAATGTCTGGTGTTGAACACAGCCCACTTGTATGCCTGCCATTCTCCATTATGTAACATTCATCACAGGCATTTTTGTATCCTATCCCATTTCAAAGTCAGTAGTGTGACCTTTGTTGGCTTAATCCCTGCTGTGACACAGAGATTTTGCATGAAAGAAATGCAAGACATTGATGTTCCAATGACACTGCAAACTTGAACATAGTTTGGACATGATTTCCAAGCCCTTATTTGGAATACTAATCAATTTCCTAGTGTTACTCAGGATAATACATACATGCAAGTAAAGTATCTCAATGCATTTGAGTGCTTTTTTCAATCTGAAAGTGGGATTCTTGGAGAGTGGGGTGGCTGTTGAAGAAACCGAACTGGAGGAATAAATTTGACAGCCTTTTTAATCAAATCTAATTCAAATACTTTTGACTTGAGGTTTTCTTAAAGTGATATCCCTGGAATGAGTAGCATTCACTTGCTCTACTTATTTTGCACAAGGTGGCATACATGGGCTGTGTTTCCACAATATACATATTAATCAGAATTCTGGATTGGCATTTGTACAGTAAGATCAACTGTTACTGGGTCTGTATGAGTTACTGAAGGGTGAACTAAACATATTGGATTGAGGCTTAAAACATGCCAAACCATGAAAAGAAAGCCAAGATTAGAACTAAAGAAGCATAAATTGTTATGCACAAGTAGGTTTTTAACAGATCTGGTTAGGTGCCTTGAATAAACTCAGAACCACAAACTACATTAATTGGGTTGATGTGCAATCAACCAATTTTGTGTTTGCATGAACCCAGTCATTGTCAGACTTTTAAGGTAGGCCAAGTCAGGAAATATAAGAATTTCTGAAACTGTTACTTCACAGGGTATAATAACAAGTATCCTGAAAACCTAACAGAGTTTTTCCATGGCATTCTCTTCCACTCAAGAGAGTCAAGGTGGATTTGTCTTGAGTTTCTTCCTCACCCCTTCCTGTCTTTCTAAGCTAAAGTGATGTTTTTGTACCAGCTGTTGCATTCCTTCCTCAAGGCTATTTCCATTGTCCCCTACAATCCTGATGTTCTCCTTTTTTTGCTGTTCACAACAATCCTGTGCAGTAGTCTGAGCTTGTTTCTGGGTTTGGTGTTTGGGGAAGGATTTGGTCTAAAAAGAATATAGATGGAGGAACATCCTGCATTTCCAGAGCTGTAGGCTGAACAACATTCTGAGCAAGGCCATAGCAAAACTGTATGAATATGTCACAAAATTTTTGGAGTGAGGACTGATATAGTCCATGCTGAATCACAGTTACGTGAGGAGGGCAGCTGTGTAAATCTTCTAAAAAAGTTACTGGGAGTCAAGCTCATTTCAAGTGTTTTCAAGCAGTTTGAATTGCTGAATTTAGGAATTTTAATTTCTCAGAAATGGGTGGCTCCAGGACGTGGCACTTAAAAGGCACAGTTAGGCTCCATCATTCAGCACCTTTTGGAGTGCTGCAATGACAAGATAGGCAGCCACGCTGGGCACGTGGATGAAAGAGAGGAAGCACAAGAGAGAGTTTTATGGAGGGAAATTCTGATCCTGGAGCTGTTTGTGTTCTTTTCACTTTGAGCAACGCTGCAAGCCCTCGTAGAATTATGAAGATGGACCCTTGCCAGCCGGTTGGCTAAAATCGGAAAGTTTTTTGCAGTTAGGTTTGGGTGGGGGAAATGCTTTTCATAGAAAGGGAGAGTAAAACCAGCAGTTGGTGTGTCTCTGTGTGTAATTCTCTGCAGATTTTAACAAAAGAATTTATTTTGGCACTCCAAGAAAGGCAATTTCATTTTGCCCTTTAGACAAAAACAGTTAAAGATCCTCTGTTTCTAATCCATGAAACAATCCATGAATTCTCCACCCCTCCTTTCTGCAAAGTGAGTGAGAGCTGTTGTTTTTTTCCAACATGGCTTGGATGTTTTGGCAAATACAGCTTAAAGTTCTGGCCTTTGCTGCTTTTGTTGGGAAGTGGGGCAAAAAGTGTTGAAATAGCTGAGCAGGTTTGATTTCATTTTGGCTGCAGGAGATGAGGGGATGGAGAAGGTTCCTGCCTTGATAAACGGACCGAAGCAGCGAAAGAAAAAAGGGTGGCTCTTCCTATCCTAATTGAAATTCCCTCAGTCTTTGTGCTGGGCTCATTTTGTTCCTTGCAAGTCTGTACTCCTGGCCAGTACAAACCTCCACTGTTTAGGCTGCTCTGCTTCCAGAGCCTGGTTTGGACTCCTTGCCCAGTTTGCTTTAGTCATTCAGTTTCTGGCGGGAGGGGGCATTTGAGGAATACACATACCAAGCTGTAAAGTCCTTTTTCTGCTCTTCTAAAGGTCCAAGAAGATGGCGAAAGCTAACATTACCAGACAGTTTTGGAAGGTCATTTGGTTCGCTGTCATCACCATCTGCGTCAGTCGACAGGTAAGTGACAGCAGTGCTCATGGATCAGACAAGGGAAAGTTAACATAGCTTCATGGTCAAAATGCTGAATGAAGACCAGGGAGATGGTTGGCAGCATGGACTCAGGCACAGGGCTTAGGACACACAAAAATGTATTATATTTTAATTCAGAAAGAATAAAAATGAAGCAGAAGGGATTTTTTCCATGCCTTTTAATTAAAAAAAAACAGGCAAGAAACAGACAACATTTTAACTTCAAGCCAATGATCTTATTTCTTATAAGTGTAGCATGAGGTGTTTTGATTTTATGGTTTATGATTTTATAGTTCCTGCATTTGTTATTATGAACTGCCTGGGGTTGTGTTTAGGATGGGCAGCCATACAAATCTTTTGAATAAAGAAATGAGTACTGTACTAAAATGTAGCAACTTTGATGATACGAGACATCATAACTAATTGGCCACAATTATTATGAATGTTGAAAATCACAGGTAATATATTTAATACTATTATTTGTATGGTAGGAGGGCTCAGGAAGGCAGAAGTGCCTAGGGCCACAGAGGGCATCATTCAGCCCTGATGAAGCTCAATGGTACAATAAAGAACTCACAGAGAATGAGTGTCCTATTGGCTGGGGAATTCTGGGAGTTGAACTCCATGCACCTTAAAGTTCCCAAGGTTCAGAAACACTATTCCAGGCAGTTGTTTCCTAGTGGTAGAACCTCTGGCCTTCCAGATATTGCTGATAATAGAGCTTTGTCTCCATAGGCAAGGATGTAAGTATTATGTTGGGAATTGTGGATCACAAATTCTTTCCTCTTTCAAAAGGAATCTAAAATGTCCCACATAAGAAGTTGCTTAATTGTTCATTATATAGACTTCTCTGTGAGTTCTTTATTTTACCCGAGAATTTTGGTCAATGGACAAACATGAAGAAGAAATTATCAAAGTTTTAACTTACCGAGTTGTAGCTATGTCTTGTGGAAAAGTGCACAGAAGCAAAAGGGGTGAAGATTAGATACAGAACCTCTCCTGATCCCCCAAAAGAGTTATGAATATGTCAAACAGACTCCTCTGTGAAATATTTAGTGTTATCTTTGACATACTCGTGCACTGACAATGTAACCGCAAAGCTTATGCAAGTCTCTACTTTTACTTTATGACTAATGGTAGCCTTCTAATTAGTATTCTTGTGATCTAAACAGCTGTTACCCCTCCCTTTTTTTGGCAGAATTTACGCGGGATTAGAAAAGATGGAGGCTAAGAGTTCAGCCCTGCTTTAGAAGTAACTGACTATTAATGTGTTTTATACAGTATAATTTTTTTCTTAAACATTCCATCAAATGGTAACAAGACTGTGAATAGGTTAAGTGTGCTTATTTATTTATTTATTTAAGGCATTTGCAAAGCCAGTCACAACAACGGAAGACATTGAGCAGCGGATTTGAATTTGAAATAGACACCATAAGGTTAATATAAGGAACCTACAAAACCAGCAAACAGCTTTTTGCCTGGAAACTATTTGATTGAATGCCTTCTAAAATTATACTCATACATGTAGAGTATACTTGTAGAAGATTCTCTACAAATGTTGAGAAAAGGTCCATGAGTAGGACTTCTGAGGCTGGTGAGAAAGAGGCTGGTGTCACTCTGTGACTGCCTGCCCTGCTTGAGTGAGGCACTGGGACTAGCAAGGAAGGAAAAGTTGGACGCTGTTACTCAGGTAGTCAGCAAGCTAGCTATAAAAGTGTGTGGCAGCAATAGTATCCTTTGTGCTACTATTACTTTTTTTTGTTTTGTTTTGGTGACCTTGAATCAGTATTGACTCCTGGTGACAGCCTGGAAAAGTCCCTGGAATTTTTTAGGCAATATTAAGTGTTTCATCTTGCCTTCTTTGTATGGCTGAGAGAGAGTGAGTGGCTCCAGGTCACACAGTTGGCTTTGTGCCTAAGGCAGGACTAGAACTCACAATTATGCCGTTTCACTCTCGTTATTAAATCTGGCTTCAGTTCATTCATTCTATTTACATCTCACCTTTTCAGGAACCCTGAGCTACATGTCTAGCACTCCCATCTTCCTCGAAAGCAATCCTATTAGATAGCTCAGACAGAGAAGGAGAAAGAGGGAAATGGTCTAAAGCAGGCATGTCCAACCTTGGCAACTTTAAGATGT
>JANHZU010002995.1:86979-101075 GCA_032468055.1 Acrochordus granulatus
AGAGGAGGAGGGGACGGCAGAGGATGAGATGGACAGATAGCATAGTCAGTGTGATGGGCGTGAGCTTGGGAAGACTCCGGGAGGCAGTGCAAGATGGGGGCCTGGCGCAATGCAGTCCATAGGGTCGTGAAGAGTCGGACACGACTGTGCGACTGAACAACAACAACAACTTCAGAATCCTTGTCAAATTCGCTTATTGGGGATACCACGTGCTATATGCTGCCCTAAAGAAAAGTAGGTATTTTATTTATATCCCACTTTTATTATTTTTATAGATATCTTAAAGTGGTGAACATACCTAATACTCCTCTTTCCTTCTATTTTCCCCACAACAGCAACTTTGATTGGGCTGAGAGAGAGGGACTGACCCACAGTCAGCTGTGCTTTAACACCTAAGGCAGGACTAGAACCCATAGTCTTCCAGCTTCTGGCCAAATGCTCTTTATATTTAAAGAAGAATCACAACACCTGTTTAAATAATAAGGCTATTTGTTCTGTGTTATTAAAATCACATTACAATTGTTACACAGAAAAGCCTTTCATCTTCTTTTCAGATTTTAAAATATTTATTCAAGTTAAAACATGAAAGACAATCAGCTACGAATTGACTTTTAAAATAGTCACTTGAAACTACTCTAAATCTTTGGTCATCATTAGTCATTTTTCCTTCTAACTGGCTGTATTTTCCAGCTCCCACTGTTGACACTAATGGTGTTCAGTCAGACAGTCGTGCCTGACTCTTTGCGACCCCATGGACTGCAACATGCCACTCCTTGTCCTGCACTGCCTCGCAGAGTCTACCCAAGCCCACGCCCATCATGTCTATGATGCTATCTAACCATCTCATCCTCTCCCATCCTCTTCTCCTTTTGCCTTAAATTCATCCCAGCAACAGGGTTTTTCCAGTGAGTCCTCTCCACACATTATGTGGCCAAAGTACTTGAGCTTCAGCTTCAGTATCCATCCCTCCAAAGAGCAATCAGGGTTGATTTCCTGTAGGACTGACTGGTTTGACCTCCTTGCCGCCCAAGGGACCCTCAAGAGTCTTCTCCAGCACCACAATTCAAAGGCATTAACTCTTCGATGCTCAGCCTTCCTTATGGTCCAGCTCTCACAGCCATACACTAATACTCATCTTTTTCTTTGTTTCTCTTATTCTCACACGCTCCACAGAAATCCTTGCAGGGAATATTAGCTCCATTTTACTCATAAGACCCCTGATATTTTCCTGTTTATGAGAGAAGCAACATTTTAAGAAGAGGTTTTTTTTTTATAATACGGGAATGTTGAATAACAAAAAGAAAATCCAGTAGCAGTTACTGCTTGTCCACGACAAAATCTGCAAGCCTCCTTTCCTATTGTTGGAATAGCCACTGATTTAAAAATCAAGTCTAGTTTTGCATTTTAAATGATAAATTATTATGAAGGTAAGCTCATATTTAGCTTAAGCGTACTTCATTTAAGCAGTGTCCCAATGTAAAATACTATGATTGATGAATAAGCAAAGTTGATACCTGTTGAGTTTCAGGAATTGGCACTTACTTTAATTATATTAATTACAAAGCTAGTTTTGTAATGATGGAATTCTCTGCCCTAAAAATCTTGCTGGGTATTTGCTTTTTTATCATTATGTGATCACGCTTTTATTTTCTTAGGGTTTCATTATTTTGTAGCTGCTGTTTTTAATAGTCTGATTTTATTCTCATTTTAAATGTTTCTTAAAAATATTTTTATAAGGGAGCCCCTCCCCACCAAGGAGTTTAAAAGAAGAGTAGCACAGAAATAAAAACAGTTAAAATAAACAATATGCTTCAACTGTCTTCAGCTTTAGAACAATTGTATAACAGACACACATATCTTCTTCTGATATCTCTTTTGATTTGCATTGATAGAAGGTTGATATCCTTACATTATTTTAAGCTGTAAAAGATGAAAAATATATTTGCAGATTATTTTTAGCAAATCAGAACACTGCAATTTGTCATCATGTTATATAGCAAATTGACTGCTGCCTGATTTGATCCAGTATGTTGAGATGAAAAAAAATAGCATTTCCCCCCAGGGTAGTTTTTATAGTTTTCAAGTTTTTATTGCAAGTTGTAGAAATCCCTCCCATGTTTGAATGTATTATGTATTGGAAAGGGAAGTTCTGTGTTCAAACAGAATTTATTTACTTCAAGTTTTTCGATGTACTTGCATTTGCATTAAATATTCTATTTTTAATAGCATTTAGCAGATTACTATTATTATAAAACTAAATCTGCTTTCTTTCTCTCTCTTTCTAAAATTTATTGGGTGCTTAGTATTCAAACTAGTAAAGATTACAAAAGTGTTTTCATTCTAACAGGTAACTTCTTGGGTTGAATTTTTCTTTGCTTTTGGCTTTAATTCAGATTGCTATAGTGGAATATAAACCAAAGGTAATAAAGTTCATAGGAATTCTGCCACATTGGCTTCAGAGGGGTAGAAATTACTTGCATTCAGTAGGAGAAAGCTTTTTGGAGTGTGTATTTTATTAAACAAGCAAATAACAACAGCAAGAATAGTAATGGTGTAATATAATGGTGCAGTCAACAAAAAAAATATCAAAATGGTATATCAGTATTGAAAAATATCATACATTTTAACAGTTTTATTAAAATAAATATATAAAATTGAAATTTAAAGAAGGATGGAGCTGGAATTTTTGGAATAAAAGCAACTTCAAAATATTTAAACAGATTGCTGACCTGTCCAGAAAAAAAAATTCAAATGTAAAAAGCTAGCATGTATTGACCATTTGCTGCTGAAAAATCAGCTATAGATTTATCCTGACGATATTATACTTGTTTGGCTACTCCTTACCCCCATGCATGAAGGAGCCATTATTCTTAATGGATTGATAAATTCTAGTGTGGTTTACTAGTAGGTGTAGAACAGTTTCATTTTATATTGGGGTTTATGATGATTTAGTTGTGCTACTGAAAAGCCTAGTGAATTCCTTTCTCTTCAGCATCTCTTCCGCTGCTGTGGAGCAGTTTGGATCAAGACTGCAGGGGAAGTAGAGGGAAATCTCATCTTGGATAGGCCCATTGTTGGAAGAAAGCAATTAGGATTCTTCAAATATTTCTATCACCTTGAATTAACTTTCAAAAAGGACGTTGTCAAGTGGATCTGAATCCAGTTCTTGCCTGTTCCTTTTCCAAAGGCAGATGGGAACTCACCTGATCCAATCATTCTTTAGCAGTGCCAGGACTCCCACACTATCTGTCCCTCTTAAATTAGGTCAAATCTTCCCCACAAATTAAGTGAAGAACTGTGGTAATCACATCTAGGATCTAATCTGCTTTAATCCTGGTCAATGATGAGGTCAACCAAGTGTTTAATTGACTGGACTTGTATGTTACATGAAGTCATGATTTTGGAAACCATGACTGGTTGAATAACCCCAGTTGTCTGATTTTAAATTATGCTCAGTGATGAACTATGCTTTATATACTACAGTAATCAGATTTACATAATGCATTAAGACAAATTCAAAGCAGGCATATTAGCCAGCTTTTGAAAGAGAAGAGAAAGGCCTGCAGAGAAGGAGTATGAACTCATTCCCATGGCTAATGTTCAGTTAAAAGTAAGGCATGTATTATATCTGCACTGGCCCAGTGTTGTATTCAGTAATGCACAGTCAGTAAATGTAGAAGAAGAAATGCCAGATCCAGGGTTGTGTGAAAAGAGGGATTAATTTAGAATCACCATGTAGCCACAAGTGCATTAAATCCCCCCAATTGCCATTGAACCTTAACTAGCACCAACAAGGTGCTGACCATTAGTTGAGAAGATTCTTGTGTACACTCTTTGCAATAAATCTGTTAATTTGAACCTTGAGGAGCGGACCTGGTCTTATTCCTGTATGACAGTAAAGGAGAAGATAATTTATTTCCTGCAGTGAGGAACCTTTATGTCTTGAATGATTCGGATTTCTCTTTCTTTTGAAGCTGTAACATGCTATCTTGTATTCTTTTACAGGCAACAGCAGAGCAAGCACAAGATGCCTACTTTTTGCCCGAATTTGTACTTTCCCCACAAGGAAGTTTTTTAGAAGACAGTGCAGGAGAGCAGTTCCTTACTTACCGCTATGATGATCAGGTTTGTCTGCTGAATGTCAAGATGAGGGTGATCTTTCTTACCTGCTTAGGAAAATGCTGGGAACTGTGCGCGTTGGTGTGTTGGATTGGGGCTACATCGATTGCCTAACATAACAGGTAGTGCTCGTTGAGTAACTGCCTCTAGCAACGGGGATGAAAACATAACTTTACCATCAATCCTTACACTGATGACCATTGCAGGTCTATAAAGCAAAGGGAAGCTGAAGTAAGATCATAAACACAGTTGAGATTTCACTTAGCGACTGCTTCATCTAATGACCCCGTTGCCGGTCCCTGTTGTGATGGTTAAATAAGAACGACCTGTATTGTGCTTAGATTACAAAAAATAAAATGACATCCTGGTTCAATGGAAGGGGAAGTTGTCTCAGTTTGCACAGGGGACCCAAATTAAGGATCTGGGAGTAAAAGGCAGCCGTACCTAACCCCGGGAACACAAGCCATCATGTTCCCCTTTTCAAGTCTCACCGAAAGAATGAAAAATGAGAGAGTGTGTGCTAATGAGCCTCAGGCACTCGGATATTCCACCAAATTGTGTCCTGCATAAAACTGCCCTTTTACAAAGAGATGACTCAGACGAGTGTGGTGTGTGCTCGTTCGTCAGTGTGTCCCGGTCCATTTCAGCGTCGATCTGTCAGGGGTTGGAGGCTGGAAAGAGAGTCGAGCAAAGACCTACATACTTCCATAATGACGTGAGCAGCATAACTTATTTTAGGCACAATTTGGGATGTTTTTAAAAGCCAGAAAAATTCATCACCAATTTTAGAGAATGGAAAGAAAAAAACATGTCCTCCAAAGTATGTTAATTCAGGAAGTGGAAATTATGTTGGTTTCCTTTGAAATGAAGACCAAATTGTCTTCGGTAACAGTCCAAATACTTTACAAAGGAATTTCTTGTAATAACCTACCACAAGCCATAGACAGAAGATAATGTGAGAGACAGAAACAAACTGCATCTCAAATTGTATTTTTTGAAATGCAACATTTGTAATAGTCACAAAAACATCTTAGAGAAATCCCTAAATACAGTTAGCGCTCAATAATTGGTAGCCATGGAATGTATCCCTTTATCGTTTTGCAGCACTGGTTCATTTTGCACTTGATGGAACTTTTTTAAAAAGTGAAATTACAAAGGGAATTAGTAATGGGTAAAGCTGGAAGCCTGGAAAATAACAAACCATGTTTTTTTATAATTAGATCGGCAATGTGTATCCAGAAGCTACAGATAATTGCACTAAATATGGAGCAGAGATATAATGGCAAAGAAAACAGCATGAAAGAGACTCTGTTAATCTTGGCAAATAATCTAAAATTAACTTGGGAAGCGTATCACGTGCTGTGGAAATGTATTCCTAACAAGAGGCCTCCTCCAAACACATGGCTCTTTACATGAAATGGGTTGAAATTGTACATGGACACTTAAAGCACATGGGTAGCACAGTGTGAGTAATGGAGAGATGTGTAGCCCCCCCATCTGTGTAAATGGTAAAGGGTGAGCGTTCTTTTTTCCTCACCCAGCCAGCCTGGCTCCAGGTAAATTCTGCTCACTGCAACTACTCTTCTCTTCAAATATGCTGTGATATGTGAGAATGATGGCCATTGAGGAGAATATTTATATGAATTGTGGAGTCCTGGGTGCTCTCTGACCTTAGTTGGTTTTTTGCAGACGTTTCATCCCCAAACTAGGTAACATACTCACTGTGGTAGAAGGAGGGGTAAGCCAGGAGTGAAGAGGGGGATCAATTTGGAATCTCTGCACATGCATAAATGCCAGAGGTCCAACCCCTTGTGAAGACCGTTAGTCATATCTGGAGAGTGCAAGTATGGGTTGGCGGTTGGAGAAAGTTTTGTGACTTTAAGCTTCCATAAACCTTTAGATTAGAAATGAGCTGCCTAGGCCTGCTCCTTCCTGCCTAACATCACTGATTATCTGATTACTGATTATGCTCTCTAGTTTGGTAAAGAAATGTCTGCAAACAAAAAACAACAATAACCCAAACTCAGAGAAAATCTAGGACTCCACAATGATGGCCATGTTAGATTATGATTTACAGAAGTGGAGTCTGCCTTTGGCTTTCTTTTGTTTCTGTTTCTGTCATCTTTCTCTGCTGAAACCTTTACTCCAGGGCTCTCCAACTTACACTGGGGGACACTGGAAGCTGAGAGACACAGACATTGCATGGAAGCCACTGTAATTATTTGAGTAGAAGGCTAAGTCGGTGGATTGTGGAGTGCTGATGATGTTACCTAGTCTGCTAATGAAACATCTGCAAAAAAAACCAACCAAACTCGGGACCTAGGATTCCACAATCCAACCCTGAGCTACAAATATTCTCTTGTATTTGAGGACTGTCTTAGATATGCTGAGAATACAGCAGTGGAGACATTTTTTTTTCTATCAAATGATCTTTTTTCTTTCTTTGTTTCTCTGGGAAGCTTACAACTTTAAATCGATGAAACACATACAAACATAGGACCCGTAAGAGCCAAGAAATTACGACCCAATGATCAGTAGTCAACATCTCCGGGAGATAGGCTTCCTCACCCATCTGGGGCCCCAGGTTTGAGCCCAGAGTCAGGTCTTACAAGAGGCCAGCAGGGACAATCCGATTTGTGGAAGATGATATTCCCAATAGGAAGGTGCCATGCAGAAAAGGTTGCCCTGCTGGGTTCCACCAGCCAGCCCACTTTAGCGAGTCGGACTCGGAGCGTCTTCTGCCTGATCAAGGAGGAAGGACAGAAACAACTGGGGAGAAACAGTCCCATAAGCAACCCAGCCCCGAGCCTTGAAGACTATCAGCACCTCGAATTGTACCTGGAAGTATACCTATGAAGGGAGAAAGAACCTTACTCATTGCTTTTCTTTTATATCTGGGATGAAATCAGAGTTGTGGGTTAGAATGATTTGGGAATCAGGCCTGGATTGTCTTCAGAGGAGAGCACCTGAAAATCAGTGGGACTTAAAGCCTTTTCAGGATTCAGTGTGTCAGTTTTGATTTAGTGAAAATATATGGTGTTATGCGAACTCTGCTAGTGACTTTATCCCTGAGAAACTTGGTACTTCAGAAAATAAAATTAAATAAAATAAGCATGGATTTGCAGTGAAGAAAGAGCCCGCAGCATTTTTCATCCTTGGCTGCCCCACGCATCTAGTTTCTTCACAACTTTGGGTTGTATCTTTCTGTCTTTACAACGCAACATTTGTTTGGTTTCTGCTACAATCTACTGAAATGTATGCTACCCAAAACCGTAATTTTCTCTGAGGCTAGAATGAAGGACTATTTCCACCTAGGAACTCTGGTCATTCGTTGCAGAGCTGGGATGTGAGCCCACTCAAAATAATGCTGCTGTTGCTGCTTACGCGTCTTTTCAAAGGCCCTTAAAAGGGTTACTGTTGGTTTGAAATGGGGGCAAGTAAAATATCAATTAACGGGAACAACCTGAAGTCTGTTCTGCTGCAGCAACGTTGAGCATGGGTTCATATTCTGCACTCACAGTTCATTATATTCGGCTTTGGTCTGGCAGGAGCATGCTTGTATCTCCAAGTACAGCTGTATAAAAGCCTTGAAATGTAGGTTTCGCAGATGGAAAACTTGCAGTTCTACATACTCATATATTATTCAATAGCTGGAAGAAACAAAAAAGGGACATTGATTTGCCCTGAAGCGTCCCTACACCCCCCCCCCCGTTTCAAACTTGCGCTATAGTGGTTGGTGTATTACTAGTTTTATTGAAGTACCATTATTCGTAGTGTAATTATCTAATGCTGAACATTTCTAAAGAAATATGTTTCTTGGCTGCAAAGCTTGCTTTGTTCATTTTGGACCAGTTTGTATTTGATGCCCCAAAATCCCACCCTGTGCATGCATCAGTTATGCACAATTACTGGAATTTATGCACATTAACCAACATAGTGATACATAAAACATGAGGCATAATTAGTGGCTAAAATTCTGACAAATTGCTGCAGCTGAGATTTAACTTGTCCCAAAATTGATTTCCTTGTGTGGTATTTGAATATTTTGTCTGCTGGGCAGTCCTAACCAAATCCAAAATATCTTCCTGCTTATCCTGGATAATCCCAAGGACTATCCATATGTTTAGGTTGGTTGTTGGACAGCTTAAGCTGTTATCTACCCTTTGCAAGAAGTAATAGCCAATGCCTTTCCTTGAAACAACTCTCTGCCTTCGTATTTTTAATTTTGCTTCTGCCCTTCTGAGTTGCTTAAGAAAAATAGTTATTTTCCCAAATATTAGTAATCCTGGATAACTTACACACTGTTGGTTTTCTTTTTCCAACACTCAGGTATTGCTTCCAAGTAATAAAATCATTCCAGATGACAGACCACCAACAGTGGACATGAGTAAAGTTATAGGACTAATATGGTCATCCCTTTGCTTCTGTTTCCGACTAAAATCTAGGACAGCCTCTCCCAGCCTGATGCCATCCAGCTGAAATCCAGCAACTTAGATTTCAGTTCCCATCATCTCTGATTCTTAGTCACTTTGGCTATGGGTGATAAAGGATCTGGAAGACACAAAGCTGTGAAAGGCTGAATGAATGTACATTGGATTTCTTTTTGAAAAGAAACAGCACCTCAGCCAAACGAGGTCGCACACATTCTCTTAATGTGTTTGTCTTTTGCGTGCTTGCTCGATGTGTGGCCTTCCAAATGTTGCTGAGCCACCCCGGTCAGCAGGGCCAGCCTGGATAGCCAATGGTTAGGCATGCCAGATGTGTCCTGATAAAATGCTGACTTTCTGGCATAGTTCATATTTGCTTCAATCCATCCTACTAAATATTAGTTTAAATTGAAATATTTTTCAATTCTTCCATCATTTAGGAAAGAAGTGGCAAGGTAGAGAAGGATCCTGTACCAAGACAAGTGGGAATGGATGATCACATTCCAAGTTTGGCCCTTTATGTTAATTTCTTCCTATCTCAGTAGATAAGCAGTTTCCTGGCAGTTGACACTTCTGATTATCTGCATGGGAAAGTTGGTTGTGGAGCATCCATTTAATAGGACAGATTTCAGAGTTCTTCCCACACTTTCGAATGCATTACATCAAAATTGTATTAAAATATGGGCCAAGATGTGTTTCTCCTCTGATTATCTTTTCTCTGACGTTCATTTTCTGATCCATTCATCATTCCCTTGCCTCTTTTTTCCTCAGGACTTTATCCAATTTTTCAGTAATGGAATAATCTGACTATTTTATCTCCAACATCTTTCTTCTATCCTTCACATTTGACTCATTTCTCTTTATGATTTATCTTCTTAATTCTTCAAAGTCAACTTTCAGCTTTTGAGAGAAGTTCTGTTTCCTATCGGGCTTTCTATTGCCTCTTGATTCTTGTTCATTTTGTCTTTTAAACTTTCTATTTTTTCTGCAAAGACCTCAATACATCACATTTGGGTCTTTGTAGCGCCTCATATCTTTATAACCCTTTATAACCCTTTCAGCCCTAAGCCACAGAGACTGAATGAAAAGCATCCAGCAACTCTGTGAATAAAAAATATTTGAAAATCTAGCATTCCACTTATTACCCCGACTGACAATAGAAAATATATTTTATTACTTTTGGCTTTAGTTGATCTGATTTTCTGTGAAAAAAAAATATCCACTAACAGCCCACTGTAAAATGTTCAACAGCAGAGAGCATTAGCATATTTGCAGAACTGTTCTCATTAAATCTAATTGTATTATTGTGTTCAGTTGAGTTTATTTCTAAGTAGGTTTGTATAGGATTGCAACTTAAACTTGCAATATTAAGTTCAATAAGTGTTTAACACTGTGGGATTGATTTCAAATTAAATATGCATAGGCATACTATGCAAATGTTTTAAGATGACAGCAGTAGGCAAGATTCAGCTTACATTAAGCACTTAAAAGTACCATTGATTTTAATGCTTATTTTGCTTGATAACTTACATGTTTGAACTAAAAAGAACACAAAGCAGCTTAGAAAAGATGCATGAATAGGATTTTGTTAGATAAATGGAGAATGTGCTTCTTTATATATATATATTTGGCCTGGTTCAATCCAATCTATATATGGTTCTTAATTTGGAGTATATAAATGGAAATAATTTTTAAGTGGCTCTTCCTTTCTTTCTTTCTTCTTCTCCTAATGCAATCTGTTCATTTGCTTTACACTATGACAAAACTGGTAAAAAACAATATGAACAGAGGAATCAAAGAGATTAGCTCTTTAATCAGTTGCAATGTGTTTTTGATTTGTTGGCAGTGCTGGGCCAGAAAAAGTTGTGCTTCTTAGTCTTATGTCATAGGCACTGTAACATAAATCAAGCCGTGGTGTTTTTGCTTGAAAATCAGAGTTATTTTAATTAAAAAAAAATATTTTTGAGTAACTTTATGTGTGAAGTGAACTTCTCAGGCATAGTTTCTGTTAACCACTTGTGGGCAGTGTGACTCACCTGCACTCTGGTGATGGAAGCAACAGAAATGCTTTGAAGGTTCCTGAATGATTTGGTGGAGGAGGTAAAGCCCTCATGCTGGTGATGGCTGGTTGTACTTGCACACTGAGCTAAAGAGAGGACCAATTTATACTGTTAAGTGTACAGAGAGAACCAGCCATCATAAACATGAAAATGCTTCATTGGCAGCAGGCAGATTTATTCCAAATCAGGGATTCTGTTGCACATATAAATTGGAGACTGACATAGAGGAAGAGCAGTCGGCTAGGTTCCTTTAGAGGTTCTATGCGCTGTGCCTCTCCAACATTTCTTTTAAAAAATCCTTTGGTCTAGTTTACTATTAGTAAAGTATAAATGCTGCATTTTAAAGCTTAGAATAGCACAAATTATTTTAGGATCTTTATCCTTAAACTACATACAGTTCTTCTGTCTATCCAGGAAGTGGGCTAAAAAGAAGTATTGGTGTCTCGTTATGAATAATTCTGGAAGACCATGAGCCTTTGATAGAGTACTCCTGTCTTCCCAGGGGTAAAGCCTTTTAGCATAGGGGATTTTCTGGAATTTCCCCTGCACTGCTGCAAAAGGGATCTTGGTGGGCTATAGGTAGTCCTCCAAGCTACAGCTTCTGTACCTCCTTTCAGCAGAAATGCATAGTCAGACTTGATTACTGGAAATGAAATCTTGAGATTATTGGAGAGGAAGGTGAAATTCTTTGTATGGCTTTTTTTGAAATAGCTTGGTTGTTTTTCTTGTCTTCTTTTACTGGCTGTTGGATGGTCATCTGTATGTTTGAAATTGCAAGGAGCAAATGTAGAAATGCTGAAATGGGATAGAAGATTGGATGGGGGCCAACAAACTGAAGCTCAGCCCCAAGATCTGTGGGTGGTCTGGCTGACCTCAAAAGTAATAGTCTCACCTGTACAAGAATGGGTTGAATTTTCACTTAAAGCATTGAGGAGCTGATAGGTTCAGCTTTGTTCCTGGAAGATTAGGCAGGACATGTAGTGTTCCATATCTTCTGCTCACTCTGACTGATGTCACCAACTTTTCCAAAGCAGATAAACCCTGGCGGCTATTTCAGAGATCCTTCATACTTGGTGTATTAGTTATCTTTGCCATGTATAACTATAGCTTTTCTCCACAAATCCATCAAGGATGAAGGGCAGAGACACATTCCAAAATAATCTCTGTTCATGCACCAAGGGAGCCCTGATGAAACTGAGATCTGTAGCAGGTGTCCATTACATGTTTGAAAATGTGCATTTGCTCCCTGTAGAGTACGTGAGTTTTTTAGAGGAAGCACTATTGTAACCACAGCAAATAGAATTACTAAATAAAGTGTGAAAGCAGCTTTAAATCATTTCTCATTTCAAACAATATCTAAGAACCTAGTCAGTTTCAATCATTTTTCCTGCATAGTTAATGGATTTTTTTAAAAAATAACCCTTTGTGTAAAAGTAAAGCTTCTGATATTACAGTTTGTTCTGGCTCCAAAGAGAAATCTTAATATAGCAGAATCCCTATAAAATTCATTATCTAATTTTTCAGAAATAATCTCAATGCTGCAAGGAATTGATTTTCTTTTTTCTTTGGCTAGCAAAGAAATGTCAGTGGCCACAAAGGAAAAAAAATATTTATCCTTATATTGATTTCATAATTACAGTTTCTGTCCTGAGTCTATATATGGCAGACAGTGTATCATATATCATACATCAGCCTTTCAGTGAAGACAAAGATATGAAATCAAATAGAGCTTCTTCTGTTCATCCTTGTTGGGAATACGGTGGAATCAGTAAGATGATTTTACACTGCATTCTTTTATAATATTGTACACATTTAGTTAAACAAGCATAAAATGCTTGCATTAAGAACGGCTTGAATTGCTTGGTGGAAGCAGGAGTGATGGAATGGAAAAAGAGCTTAAATATTGGTAATATTGACTTGCTGTTTGGCATTCAGGAAGGACTTGTAAAATGTTGAGTGCCAGAGATCAGAGTGAATTAATATTACATAGATGGTACTAACATATTGAGGAAACTGTAAAGAGTGAATATAGGGGAAAGGGTTGCTGAGCAAAGTCTGGTGGTTTTTCAAAGGATAAGTAGCACATTTGCTCATTGACAAAGTGCAGCATATATATTCAGTGTATATGAGGGGACACTAATGCCAACATCATCTAAATTCATATGGGTGTGCATGTACAGACTCGTTCCTCCAGAAAAATGGCCATCAAGTACAAATGTATCATGCAAGATGAATTCCATTTGACGGCTACCTCCAACACTACTAAGTAGAAGCCTAACTCTTACCCCATAAGAAGTTGAATAAAACAAAGTATTTTGTGTAACCAGGATCAGAATCCCCTAGTTAATTCCAGAGTGAAAAATGAATCAAGTTCTATTAAAGCCTTCAGATCTACTTTGACCTGTTCTGGTCTGCTGTGCAACATAGCAGAGAACAGCTACTATAATATCCATCCAGAATGGGAATTAACTTGCAAAATAATTGGAGGAGGCCATTCCATAGGGTAGAATCCGTAAGGAGTTTTATAGGCTGTTTTCCCTTGTAATTCTATCCTTGGCCAAAATGAGGCAGCCATGGCATGCGAGCAGAATTTCAAGCTTCCAGATGTTCTCCACTTAAGGACATTGTGTGTATGGAACAGTGAATGGTTAAAGCAAGGTTCTCGGATAAATGCTTAGAACCCTGGATGAAAACCCATGAAAATATTCCAGAAAAAAATTCAGAAGCACACCTTCACAAGGGCAAATTCAGTGATTTGAAAGAGATTTAATAACTTGATGGACTGGCATAACTATTCAAGAGTGTGGAAATCCTTAAGTTTTGGAATCTGATTAGATTCTTAGGGTATCATTTAAAGTGACAGTGTCAGTCTCATGATAAATGACCCCAATATTGCATTAATACAGTGCTGGATTTCTTATAACAAATTATGAAGCTAAACCCACCTTTTTCTCTCTAGCTTTCTAATTTGATTTGCTTTTTGCTGCAGGCAAGCACATGTCAAGGTCATTCCATGTTTAAGGAGGGCCATATGGATTTTAGAAAATTGAAAACATTTGGATCATCTTTTTCTTTAAGGGAGAATTCAACTGTTGGAGTTGATCTTTTGACTCTTGAGATTAAAACATATCTTTCTTAAATTATATTCAGTTAAGTTGAATATTTCATAGCTGTCACATGCTTAAATTAGAAAAAGGCCCTTAAACATTTATTCTATAATGCAAATGGCTCATCCTGGGTAGCCATAGATGAAATCCTGATTCTATAGGATTTGTAGAACATTAGCTACTACTGCAGGATCTGTATGTTCTCCTTGTTAGATCTAATAAAGACCAAAACTAGGCATTTGTTTAGAAACACATTGCAAGGTGCAAGACTTAAGATTATTTGCACATTCAGGTTTCATATTATGCTTCCATTTATTTGAGTCCAAGGATAAGTGATGATTTCTGAAATTCCTTTCCCAAAATAATTGTGCCAAATCTTTCCC
>JANHZU010002995.1:106921-117913 GCA_032468055.1 Acrochordus granulatus
GCCGCCATCCCCTGAGGCGCCGAAGGCAACGCACCGGAGGGTGTCTACCTTCAACGCGGCATTTTCCGTGCTAAATTCCCGGAGAGCGACACGCCTCCTGCTCAGTGGCACAAGCCCCTGGACCAGTGGTTTGGCGTGGTTTTTCTTCTTGGCGGGTCCTGAGCCGCTTCCTCTGGACGCAGCTCTAAAACGGTCTCCCGGACCGGCACGCAGTCGCTTTGCTGGCACATCAAAGTCGCTTTGATGGACGACTTTTTCCCTTGATTCTTCCTTAATCTGGAGTTAAGGTGGAGTTTTGCCGTTGGCCACTCGACTGCCTGTGTTCCTACGGAGTCATGATGTGGGTTCCTTGCACATTCGGTGTGTAAACAGCCTTTTCCAGTAGAAGCAAAGAATGTTGTGATAAGATGTGAGGTTTGCAGTTCAACCCTTCCGAAATTACACTCTGCAAATTGGACACCGTAATTCTTTGCGGGAAACTTTTGGGTTGACATTCCTGCAATCCTATCAAGTGTCTTGAAACATGACAAGGTACAATAAGTGTCCTTTTCAAAAGGAAAGGAATTGCTGTTAAAATTAACAATATCTTTTCAGCAGCATGAGCAATAGAGGTCGTCCTCGACTTACAACTACAATTAGGACCAAAATTTCTGTGGCTAAGCAAGGTGGTGGTTGAGTGAGTTGCATCCAATGTTACGATCTTTTATGCCATAGTTGTGAAACATATTGCTGCTGTTAGGCGAATCACACAGTCATTAAATGTATCTGGTTTTACCCCTTGACTTTGCCAGAGGCCAGCTAAGAAGGTCACAAATGATGACCACATGACCCTGCAATACCTCTTCCTTATCCTCTTTCGGCTGCTCCCGTCAGGGGTCGCCACAGCGAATCTTCCGTTTCCGTCTTCCTCGGTCTTCAGCATCCTCCTCAGTCACAGCGACCTCCTGCATGTCCTCTCTCACAGCATCCATGCTCCTCCTCCCGGGCCTTCCTCTTCCCCTTCTGCCCAGTAGCTCCATCCTCAACAACTCTTCCCAACCTACTCTTCATCCCTCCGCAGCACATGCCCAAACCATCTAAGTCTCGCTTCTCTCGCTTTCCCGCCAAACCTTCCCACCTGTGCTGTCCCTCTAAGAGAGTCATTTCTAATCTTGTCCAACTTTGTCACACCCAGCGAACATCGCAGCATCTTCAGCTCTGCCACCTCCAGCTCCGCCTCTTGTCTTTTGGTCAGGGCCACTGTCTCCAGGCCGTGCAGCATTGCTGGTCTCACTACCAATTTGTAGACCTTCCCTTTTGCTCTTGCAGATCCCTTTCTGTCACAGATCACTCCTGACACTCTTCTCCATCCGCTCCATCCTGCCTGCGCTCTCTTCTTCACTTCTTTGTCACATTTCCCGTGACTTTGGACAGTCGACCCCAGGTATTCAGTCATCCACCTTTACTCCTCTACCCCTTGCGACTGCATCCTTCCACCATCCCCTCTCCCGTTTATGCACATGCGCTCTGTCTTGCTCCCACTGACTTTCATTCCCCTTCTCTCCAGCGTGTACCTCCATTCCTCCAGATTCATCACTGCAGATCACAGTGTCGTCTGCAGACATCGTACTCCATGGGGACTCCTGTCTGACCTCATCCATCAACCTGTCCATCACCGTTGCAAACAGGAAGGGGCTGAGGGCCGGTCCTTGATGCAGACCTGCCTTAACTTTAAATGCAATCCTGCCATAATTTTAATGCAAACCTACCTTAACTTTAATTGAGCTGCAGGATCCTGCGACACTGCAACCATCATAAATACATAGTGGCTGCCAAGTACCCAGATTTTTGACGGAATGGTGCCGTGGTCATAAATGAAAGGATTGGTCTTAAAATACACTTTTTTCAGTGCCACTGTAATTTTTTGGTCACTAAACAACTGGTTGTAAATCAAGGACTGTCTGCACTGCTAGCTAGTAATACTGCAAACAAGATCTCTTCAGCAGCCCAGTATTAGCATCAGGCTGTTCAGTTTCTCATACCTGAAGTTATCGGGGAGGTGGGGGGTGTTGGCATTTTTCAAGATAGGAACAACCTTTAAACTTTTCTAGTCCTCTGCCACTACGTCATCCTCCATGATTTCTCAAAGATTCCTCTCAACAATCCTGAACCTCTCCTTGGAGCCAAAGTAAAGAAGTGGAAGATGTAACTTGCTCTGGAGGAGATGAGCAGTTAAATGTGGGCTGCTTCTGCAGCTAAGAAGTTTGTGATTAATGGGCCCTGAAAAGAGATGACAGGTGCTAAGCCCTCCTCAGCCCCAGACTTTGAAAGAGAAATACAAGGTTTCTGAGTGTAGCAGTATTGGAGTGCAAAGGAAATATCTAATTATTTTACAGAAGATAAATCTCCTGACCTTTAATGTGGAACCTTTCCAAAAGATTGAAAGCATTCATTTTCAAAAGAACAACTGTTATAGTGTAGGAATTATTAAGAAGAAATACTCTGCTTTCTCCAGAATAATTTCAATCAGGACTTTTAAATATTCAGATTAGGCTGTATTTTACATTTCTCCCCCTTTCCTTCCAGATTATTCACAAAATGCACACAAATCTGTTTATCAGCATGGAGTTGTTAAACTGCCCAAGTAAATGCAATGTATTAGTTTACTGTGTTTTTTTTAAAAATGGGCAAATTACTCTTGAGAGTATTATATATATATATATATATATGTGTATGTATGTATATGTATGTATATATGTATCTCTCTCTCTCTCTCTCTAAATATATTCGTAGATTGGTGATTAATGCTTTATGACTGTTACACGTTACATTGTTTAAGCAGGTTTATAAATCACCTTGTCTATACAATAGTTTCCTGCAATCTGTCATTAGATTTCAAATATATAATTGTGAGAGACAGAAAACTGGCTTCTACCATCACTATAGTTTTTCTGCAGTGCATAATCGCTGGAGTGAGTCACCCAGCAAAATGCTTTTGGCTCAAGAGAACCAAGAGGACTTCAAAGGGTGTTGAGAACCATAATGAAGGAACTTTTTGGATATTTTCACTGCTTTACTGTTTTTAATTGTTTTATAATTTTAGAATTGGAAGTCACTTATTGAGTTGGGCAGTTACAGAAATTGAATGAAGAATGAATACACGAATGCATAAGCAAACAAGCACGCCTTCGGCTGTTCTGTTTCCCCTCCATTCAGAACAGAATTTTGAATTGGCGTACATGAAATAATTTTAGTAAAGGCTGTCTTCAAAAATTGGGAAGCCAGTTGATGGAGTTTTCCTTTCCTCCCCCAGTATTGCAGTATCTGGTAAATATTGGCAACCCAAAACGATCTATGTATTTTATGGAGATGAAGAAAGAAGATGACTACTTGCTAAGGTTAATTCTCTTGACAGTTGAGAAAACCAATGTTATAGTTGCAACTTGGCTATCCCTCTCTGTTTTTATAGTCTTGAGGGGGATCAAATAGTTTTCTAAGCATGATCTCATTTGCTTTGACTGCCCAGAAAAAAAACAACCACAACATTGCCTTGGAAAATAAGCGGCTGGAAAAGGCCAGAAGTATCTCGGTAAAACTGAACCGACACTTGAAAATAATAAGTAGTGAGGCACGTCAAGTGAAGAATTTGGGATATAGTGAGCCTGGACTGTGGTGAAGAAAACAAGTTGAAAGCATTCGGTACTTTTATGGTTACAGATTCTAAACGTTGGCCTAGCAGAATTTGTCTCCTCTTGGCCTTTGAGCTTGTTTTGTTTTGACAGAGTGTTGTCCGAAAAACACGGAGGTCCATTAACCTGGTGTGGATTTGCCAATAAGCCAAGCCAAGCCAAAGGAGAGAGAAAAACTCTCTTGCTCTCTTGCACATACATAAAGGGCTTTCTCGATTAAAAGCAGAGAAGCAAGCTAAAAGAGTAGGGGAATTGCTTCACATACAGTGCAGACATATTGGGTTGTGGAGTGAGTTTATCCATTGGTTCTAGTCAATTCACCCACCTGCATCCCGGCTCACATGTAGTCTGTAATATGCTTAGCATGATCTCAGTGCTCATCTAAATATTCAGGGGGTGTGGTTGTAACATCATAATGAGTTTTTAAGTGCAAAAGTTTAGCTTGAGTTGCTCTGAACTGGATTGAGCTAGTTCTTATCACTGATCAAGAAAATCCCAATTACTAGAAACATAAATCAAGAAACCTCCCAGTTACTAGAAGGATTCATCAAAAGGGGCCTCCTGGCTGTTGCCATCAAGAGGAACACAATTGGACAAGATGATTTGTGTAGCTTTGTCTAAATATCATATTACTTTATCACAGAAAATTAATGGAACCCTTTAAAAAACCCTTTTTTTCACTTTGGCATTTTATTTTTTCATTTCCTTCTGTCTTACTTTGTGTTGGTTTTTTTCTTCCCCTTGTTTAGTTTATATATCTGAAGTGGAATATTTCAGATATTTTCTACTGTTTGTTTTCGCCATTTGCTCATGTGTGCCTTGGTTACCTTTGCCACTGTTACTGTTACTTTGCATTACAATGTTGTATGGGTCTGGGGTTAGGAGAAAGGCCTTTTCAGTTGGATGGACTGATTACCTTCAAGATAAATGTCTATAGCAGTGAAACCTCAAAAATAAAAATCTGAGAAATAAAGCTTTTAAGGCTTAATGTTCAATGCTTTTAATGTTCTACTTATTTTATACTGTTTTATGACTTTATAAGCCACCCAGAATTGCTTGACAGTGAGATGTATATCTGGGGATTTATGAACTCCTCCACTGTTTAACATTTCCATTTGACATAGCATATAGATGAGAATGTGTGGAATCAGGCAGCCTAAATTGGCATCATCAATAGCTCCGGTTCTTCCTCCCCCCCCAATATGCTTCAAGGAAGAGTGAAAAATCCACAAATGTTTTAGCTTCTTATCCCTTTAACATTAACAAAATTACAGCCATCAAGATCCAAAAGAGATTGGAAGAGGTGTATAAATTTAATAAAGGAAGGGGTGCTCATCTCATATCCTGCCTTTATTAAGTAAAAGATTTGGCCAGAAAAGAAACTGGAAAATTTTAAAATACAGCAGTCAATTGATTCCCAAATTGATATCAGACCATTCATTCTTTTATCCTTTATTAAGTCAGCAATTAATTTCCTACTTTAGGTATTTGTTTCTTTATGTTAGCGGATGTTGTGCTGCTACATTTGGTCTGAGATTTCATTGTGGTCATTTAAGTAGTTATGTGACACCTAATGAGTGAAGTTAATCATTGATTCAGCAATAAAAAACAAGAAATAAATTGCTGTATGTGCTTTCTCATCAATAATGAGACCTACTTGATTTCTGGAAGAAAAGTGGAGATTTGAGATGTCAGTGAAACAAAAATAGAGCCATGCTTCTCTTGGCTTCCTAAGTTCCCATCAGAAACATGGTGCCAGGCACCAGGCCAAAATGGTTGGCAGTCTTCCATTTCCCACTGACTGGTTAAGCAAGTCTCAACCCAAATCCAAAATTTTGGTAGGGAGTTAGAGACAGTGTCCCATGAGGCATTAGGCATCATTGGCAAAATGAAAAGACCCTAGGCCAAGGATTAAAAGAGTAGCCAGTGTTCAAGAACAAAAGAGAAAGAAACAACAATAGACACCTTGAAAAAAGAACAGGGCTGTCTATTCCATAAGTTAATTTCAAGTATTTACTTATTTATACACAAACATACCCTTTCTTTCTTTTTGTGTTGGAGGCCCGAATTCAGTGGTATTAATCGTGAGTTAAGGCTTTACTCTGTGCTCCTTATCTATCATTCTACTTGCTGCTTGTGAAAGAGAATGGTAATCTGAGATCACTTCCTTTTGCCATTCATGTGAATAAATACAGTATAGTTATAAAAAAACCTGCTATTATTAAAGTTTATGATTATTATTAATGATTATTAACATTGATATGGACTTATCACATATCTATAACCATTCTAGGCAGCAATATCAAGAAAGACACACTGAGAGTCTTCTGAGCAATTTCCTTTATTGTCTCACCCATAGACAGAATCTTACCAAACTAAAGCAGAACATTTGTACCATAAAACTTATACTCTTGAAACTATTAGGGAGGAGCTATCTTCATCCTCTTTCCCCACACAAATTCTCTAAACTGTGCTGTCTCTTGCTCCTCTGGAATGCGCTCCCTCCCTCCTGGGAATATGGACAACATTCCATGACATACATACCTTTTCCTGGGTTTGCATAGCAACTGTGGGGAGCAACCTCATAATCTCATGAATAGATATGGTTGCTTTTGTTGGAGATCCAAATCCAGTGACTATAACTACTTGGCATGTTATGACCTACTGACCACAAGGAGGCAATGGGTGTAGATAGATAAGGATTTATTCTCTATCCCCTTTCTCTTTGTGAGACTGCTAATTCAAAGTCACTTTCTTCTGCGTTTTTCCCCCCCAAGCACAAGAATACATGTTGTTTTGACTGTTTTCCTGGTAGGGTGTGGTTAGCTGTGTACTAGATATCTATATCTGTTGCTTATTATAAATTCTGTACATGGAATGCTTCTGGTGATATTAGAGATTTGTTGAAAATGGAGTGAATGATTGCAAGTTATACATAAATGGTGAAAAACTAGAACAGGTTGTCAGCTTTACATATCTCAGAATGTTTATTAAAGATGGGAAAATGAATGGAAAAATGTGAAGATGTGAAAATGTTATTAGAAAAGTAGTAACATATAATGCTTGTAAAAAAAGTGAAAATGTGTATTCTGTCTACTTTGCTCTATGAGAGTTGGGTATGTCAGAAGTTAAATGTAACAGGAATGGGATATTTTTAAAAGTGTGGTAGTACAAAGACATAGGAACAAGAAGGAATGTGGAAATACAAAAGGGAGTGACAAGTACAAAACTAATATGCTGAGAAGATTATATTGGCCATATAGAGAATGAATGAGGAAACAAATTTATGGCGGGAGAGTGAATAGGTTGAAAGGAAGAAGAAGAGTGGAAGGAGTATGAATGGTAGAAGTTGATAAACTCCTAAAATCATGAAAAAGCGAGAGGTGAGATGTTTAAGAGCCAAAGTATAAAGTCATATTTGGACATGGAAGAAGAAGGATGGTTTTACAAGGGTAGAAAGTTACAGAGAAATATTTATTTATCAAATTTAGAGACTCCCCCATCTCACTCTCAGAGCAACTCTGTAGAACATAGAGTACAGCAGACTACAGTAAATGGAGTGGATATCAAATAGTTTTATTTATATAGTATTTCTTTTTCTGTTCCTTATCTCATGCCTTGGCTTTCTTTGGCTGTTTGCTACTCCTTTTCTGCACAATATTGTTTATCTTGAAAGGAAACATGTGATATAGTATGTATGTATGAATGCATGTGTACATTAATCCTGGCCAAGTGAAAGAGCTGTGAAGAGTATTTTTAGTATTGCTAGATAGTGCTGTTGAAATCCTGGATACTTTCATAACAAATTACAATAAATTGACCACTGATTTTAAAATAAACAACACAAACCTGTTATTTTATGTAACATCTTAGAATTTTGGACAACTCACTCAACAGATGTCAGATGTTGGAAAGAAAGAGCCCCTTGATAGTTATGTTTTAATTAAACTTTTACAACTCTTTGTTCCTACCCCTGAAACTTTGTGTACTAATCCAGTTTGGTTTAAGTGTATCCAAACTGGAAAGCAATTCCTTGCATAGCCTTGCTTCTATGTTTTTTTTTCTCTTTGTCTTGGAAAAAAAGGAAATTTAGATTATTAAGTTCTCAGGGCAAGTTTTTGTTCTTTACAAAGAACAGCATGCTTATCTATCAACGATACTGCATTTATTTTGTTATAATTGTATAATAAGAATTACAATAGTAATATATTTACTGTGGTGTTGGGCATAATGGTGCTTAAATGCAGCAGCATCTACAGATTGAGGTGGCCAGGCTTTCACATCTCAGAGCCATCAGTGGAGATGGAATTCTAGTTTTCCATGTTAGCTGGGAAATGAGGTGTTAAGTTCCCAATACATTTGGAAGGCACCAGATTGGGAAAGACTGCTATGGTTTATAAATTACGTCAACTAGATCTGAGCTATAAAACTTTATATGACCAATAATGTTAGAAAAGAGCCAATGTTTTCCAATAGACAGAGTGCAGTGTAATGGAAAAAAAGAAGAACCTTGAGGAAGAGCTGCAACTGCTGGGAATGAAAGGAACTGAGAGAAATGAAAGTAATTCTAATCTGCTGCTTTAATTGTTCTATGTGACTACAAGAATTTCTCCTGGGCGAAAGCTCTTAACCTTGGCTTATATCTAACAATCCTCCTGGGGGACACCCCGCCTTCACTTGATTATGCGCAATGACTCAAGGCTGATTCCCATCTTCATACATGGTTCAGTCCTTGTTTCCTCCACAGCAACCAAAACAACAGATAAATAAAAGTCTGGAGCAGACATATAATTTGAGAAAGCTCCTCGGATCTCATAAAAATAAAGAGATGGAGAAGGGGAAGCATATTTAGACTTGAAAGATTCTGTTAATATAACCTTAAAATAAAAATAGTATTAGCTTGTGTGTCTTTGGTTTTCAAGTTTGGTCTACTTTGGAGGGCTGACAAGTTGTCATCTAGATGTTTCAGCCCCAATCTAGTAGCTCTGTTATAAATATGGCATGTGATTCAGCTCAGGAGCTTAGGTACTAATGGACGCTAATTCTGTGAAGCTAATTTTTTTTTCACCAGAGGTGTGGGACAGGGTCAGGGAAGGGTTAAATCTCCCCTTCTACCTGACTCTTTCTTCCTTAGCTCTTAGCCCTACAGAGCAGAACTATCTTTGCAGGAACCAGGGAGCACAATTAGATTTTCAGCACTAATCCTCCTGCCAATATGACCTGTGGCCAACATAGTCCTAAGAATGTTTACTCAAGGGTTCCACTGATTTTGGTGAGTCTTTTTCTCTTACAAGTGCATACTGAAAATTGCAGAACCAAATCATATTTCAGCCTCCCTTTCCTCCCCCATATTCCTTCCAACTGGAGTTGTTCTTCTACAATGACATTTTCAGCAGATAAGAGCCAATTGTTCTGAAGGACTTCCAGTTCTCAAAAATCTAATTTGCCATAGATGATGATCAAAGTTCTCATTTGTGCTGTCACGTCTTTCTTCATAATAATTTGACTAAATCAGTATCCACACTGTTGACTTAAACTCCAGCCAGTTCAAATAATTCATCCCATGGGAAAAAGAGTTTAAAGTAGTTTGGGCTGGCCTATCGTTCACTAGCAAAATAATATTTGATTTACTAGCTGTCAGCTTTCATCAAATCTGTATATTATATTTGACTATACTGTGAAGCCAAATTCAAATAAAGAGAAACAGAATGGATGAAATCAGCAAAGAGTATAGCTTAACTTGAATTGGCTCACAGTTAGGAATTAAATCAATAATCAGCTATAACAAGTACAGGGAAGAGCAATATTTTGCTAAGAGACTGCTGGGGAATTTTTCTGTAATTAGCTTTTAAAAATGTTTTTGTTGGTTTAGACCTATGCTTTTCTTGTTGTTGATATCTGGGGCCCAGTTTTTCAGATTAGGGCTGAAGATTCCACTCCTTGAATTAAAAACTGCTGTTAAAAGATGTGTATATGTAATTGATGAGGTAAAGAGGGTCACTCTTCACTGGATTTAAATCTGGCCACAACTTAATTGTTTTATTCTTTTAAATAAGCAATGGGGACAGTGAATATGTAGCAGGAGTTGGATTCCCAAATTAAATAATTCTTTTAAATGCAGTTCAGCAAATCTTAAGAAATAATTAGATTTCATGAAATTTCTGAACAAGGCTTTGCAAAATTTCAGGTGAAGGATGACGTGTAAAAATGCAGACACAAAATCACCAAGGATTCAAGTGTTCCTACACCACCTCATCAGGCCTTTGAGAAGCTGCCCCATTCCCAGGGAATTCCCACTTTTCCCACAGAGTAGGAGAGATTCAGAACTTTGGAGAAGGTTGAAGATTCAGAACTTCAGGGCTTTGGAACTAGTTCTGGAATGATGATACACATCTAGGCCCTTTGGGCAGTCCGTTTTCATCTTTGGTGGCTGTTTCAGAAATGATGAGGCAATAGGAAGTAGTGCCTGAGTTTAGCCTTCAGTCTTCATCCCTTTGTCTTCTGTTTTAAATTATAAGCCTGTTTAGTTATTAATTTGAGGTAAGATGCTGTGGGCATTCTCCTCCAACATGAGACTCCAGGAAACTTTTGCTAGATTCAAAAAGAAAAAGTCATGCTCTTGGGAAAGAGACATTCATCTCCATGTCTTGTAAGATCCCTGACCCTGGCATAAAAAGCCAATTAATGGGATTTTCAAAATATACAGGTTTTCTGGATTACTGAATGGCTTCTGTTTCTCTTGTATTTCCAGACTTCAAGAATTACCCAGCCAAGTGAAGATAAAGAAGGTGGTTGGGATGCCTGGGGCTCATGGAGTGACTGCTCACGTACCTGTGGAGGAGGTGCCTCCTATTCACTAAGGAGATGTTTAAATGGCAGGTTGGTCATTCTAACTACAGGTCATAAAGCTGGATGCAGGAATCTCTCCACACTGGAGATTTGGGCTGCTTGCATTAAATGTATTGCCATAAAGGGAGTATTTAAATATAGGCAAATAAAGCTTTTTAAATCTTAAAAGATAAAACTGAGGGATAACGGCTTGGTAGTGTTTCCAAAATGCCTCCAAAGTATTATTGGCCATGTTTACAAATATTACTAGGCTGTAATGTGATTTGTTTGGTCTTAGTTTAGAATGATGTGTACCATCATGTGATGGTTTGCAAACCATGGTCTACAGCTCTCTGTTAAGTATAAATCATGTCAGTATAGCTTGTAGTTAAAACCAACCATGGCTTAGCGTAGTCTGTGAATTCAACCTGTTTTCTGCCTTTATCCAAAGTATATGTAAAAATAATCCAGCAACCATCTTCCATAGATTGAATGT